>CM077520.1:47684249-47938533 GCA_039654895.1 Mongoloraphidia duomilia | reverse complement strand
TTTTTTGCCATCTTGTCTGCCTGACAAGATTACGCGTAAACCGGACAAAAAAACATGTTTACATACGCAATACAATAAAATCAAGAGTCACCATCAATTAATTCCAATCTCGAAACTAATTTTTCATTTTAAATAACTTTATAAGACATGCTGCGAAAAAATCACAAATGCAGAAATGCAACTAGAATTATGAAACTCAACTACTTTATACAGATAAATAGATAAGCAAGATTATAATATCAGAATAATATCGCGCCCGAACTATATTCGACCAAATCAATACAAATAAATGTAATTGTTAATATAAAGATCGTTCACTATAGGTACAGTCGCAGACTTAATAAAGTTTACAGTTGAGTTTTTCAGTGTAAGTTCACAAAAAGTCAGTAGCTTAGCAACAAATTTAGTTTTTAATAGGTAAATGTAAATGTCAAAAATTAAAAGAAATAATTGTCGTTTAAATGCCTCGAAATTGTTAAAACGATGAACAAAAAAGAAGAATTATTGCAAGATTGGAGGAAGGAATTTGCTAATATCAAATATTATCAAATCTTTTTATGTTTTAATTGAATAATATTGAGTAATTTGGATAATTGTATAATAAACAACTGAGGTAGTTTGATAATAATTTTTTATTGAATTTTTAGGATGTAACCTTAGTAATTGATAAATTACTATCAAAAGCCAAATTACAATATGCAAAAATTCGACTGATGACCAGTCCTATACTTCCCACCTAGTAAATATTTGCAAAAAATAAACACTCTTTTTTTTATTCTTTGACTAGGCCCAAATAACCTTAGCTGTTGGTGGTCTTTAAAACACAATTTAATTTTTATTCTTTGAAAAAAGCATGGCCCTCTTTTTTGTTTGGTGATCTATTGATGGCTAGCTTAATATAGCAAAAATCATGGTTACCTTGATTTACGTACAATTTTTATTTTTTTTAGTAAAATATTTTTTTTCTCGAAAACTATACATTTTAGAGAAAAAAAATATTTACATTTTTTTCATATTATAACATCTAGAATTCATTTATATTTTTTTTTACCTATGTTAATACGTGACATTGAGGACGTTTTTTTGAATATCTCAGGATCCACTGAACCGATTTGACTCAAAATCTAATCAGATCTAAGTTAAAGGCTGATAAACACAATAGAACAATCGGCATGCCCGTATGTTGTTCCGTTCTTAAGATATCGAAGGCGAAAAATTGACCACATACACACACACACACATACACACATACACACATACACACATACACACATACACACACACATACAGACATCAGTCAGAAAATGATCTTAAACGATTGCTAGGGTCTCAAAACGTGAAAATCTGTTAAAATCTCGAAATATTGTTTTCGGACTGAATCCATTACTTCCCTACCATAGTAGAGGTGGGAAGTAAAAATTAAAGAAAATCGGTAACTAGAGGATACAGGTGTAAACTTTTTTAAGTCCGCGACTGTACAGTCAACACTGAAAGTAATGTCCATTGTCCGCAACATAGAGAAACACGACACATACAGGCATACAGCCAATCGCAACTTCCTTTATAACGTGGTCGTTTTTAAAAAAAATCGTAAGAAGTTTTCAAGTTACAGTAAAAAATGTGGTGTTTCTCGACGCTCAACATGGGAAATGTGTGTAAAAAGTGTGAACTTTAATATTGCAAATGGGCATGAGAATAGCCGAGCGTGTAGCAATGCTGTTGTTTACACGGCGTTGCTATGGTTCCTCTATTACAAGTCCCCAGTTCCCGGGTTCTAACCCGAGAGCTGGTAAAAGTGTCAATTGGATTTTCAATTTATTATTAAAAAAAATAATGAATTGAAAATATGAATTGGTGCTAGGCCCAAATAACCTTAGCTGTTGGTGGTCTTTAGAACACAATTTTAACAATATTGCAAATAACTCAAATTTTGGTACATGCAATCACCCTGAAATTTTAACAGCTGTTAGATATCACTGGTTTCTATAAAATATTCAAATTTGATCGAATTCCTAAGAAAAGATATTAACGGGTGAACTACCATTGTATTTGTAAGTTTTTATTTAAATATTTAAATATCAACCACGTAGGTATTAGAAAAAGCTATATCTGCAACAGTAAACACAATCGCAATTTCCCAGACCGACAAATTAAGTTGAGAACTTGGGAGCTAAATTAAAATTGAAGTTAAATAATCTGTATCAATTAGATTGCTTATTTTTCTACGATAATTAAAATAAGTTGGTAATTATTATACAAACAATTTTAGAATTATTTTAATTTTTAATGATGTCAGTTTTGATATGTTTTATTGTAAAATTGATAAATAATTATCCTTGAGAAATGAACAAATATAATTAATTGCTCTATGTTAATTAAAACGTTGTAATTATTATGTGTTTAATGGGTTTTATATTAAACAATCGTAATAAATTTCAAATATTATAGAGAAAGAAAAATTTTCTGTTACTTATGCAAATTTATGTCGTGTTTTGTCGTTTAAAAATTACATCTATTGAGGAAAGATGCCGTTTTCTTTAAACTGATATGGTTTTTATTTATTTTTACTTTAAATTGATTTTTTACACAGAATTATTCATTGACCAAAATGTTTATCGTAAGACCGGTCTTCCATCAAAACGGCCCCGCATATTTTGAGACGGGCACAATCTACAGCGGGCCCTTTACGATATTAAGAGTAGGCCATACTTATATTCTTTTAGAAAAAAGTCAAGAGGTGTCATGGGAAGCTATGCTTTTTACGCATTGCATATAAAACCGATTTTATCAAACTTATGTAGACAATACAATTGAAAAGTTATTATTTGACCGCCATTTTGAAATCTGATGCAATTTTATTTTTTTGTGTCCTATAAAACTCTTAAATATCAATTTTCAAAAAGATCGAATAATTTTTTACAAAAGTAGGTACATATGGCCGCCATTTTGAAATCTGACGCCATTTTATTTTTTTGTGTCCTATAAAACTCTCAGATATTAATTTTCAAAAGGCTCGAACATAGTACTAATGTTGTACCTACAACACGTTATCTTTGAGTTGGTGCATATACGTGTACATAGGCCACTGCGCGTGCGCTAGTATATTACTTTCACAGCTGGCCAAGCGCAATACGTATATATAGTATATCTATAGCTATGAGTGTAGCTATAGATATACTTTTAACATGAGCATGTCAGTGACGTGACGCGAATCCATAAGTTTTTCCCCTCCCAGAAGTCGTCTAACGCGCCTATAGAAGCATAGCTTCAAAAATGGGTACCTATGTCTGTATCGCAGGTGGAGACAGATGGCGTGAATACCGTTAAACACAAATAATTGTATTCATTGTCATGGAAAGAAATACATCCACTTTTATTTAGCTTATAAAATCAACTGTCCGTAAAATATAACAAATAAAATAATTTTTATTTTATTTTTTTTATATTTTAATTTGTTATCCAATATTTTCAGTATAAAAAAATTATAAAATATTAAAAGTCTTCGGGATTCGAACCCGGGGATTGGCGTTTGACCCTGTCGGTAGACTCGTACTTTTCCGCACGGCCACCTATGGCTTATTGTGTTTGAGACCTTAACATAGGTATACATGCTGTGTTTTGTTTCACATGCCAACCACTTCCGACTATTTCCGTTACATATTATATTTCTAAAATGCCACCCCAGTATTCACGTCATAATCTGCAACCGGGGGACAGACTCAAATTTTTTTGAAAATATTGAAAATGAAGTGAAAAGTAGGTATTTTGTAGTTAGTATGGCAAAAAATACCATATATATTTCTCGTGCGTAATAATAGGTATGACTCGTATGACTGTTAAAACTCGCTCGCGCTCATTTTCACATGCTGTCACAACTCATCAGTAATAAACCCCATTACGACACTAGAAATACAATCTACTATTACTTTTTCACAATAAAATCGTAGAATGTATTGAAGTAACAACACGAATAATAAATAAATGTATTATTATGTTTATTTTATAACACTACAATAGAATTGTATTTTATATTATTGAAATTTAATATGACATTCCGATTCTTCAACACAGGTTAAATTTACATATTTTCATTATAATATGAATAATCCAATCAACGCACAATTTATAATATTTTATGGTATTTTTGGCACAACACGAGTTTCATGTTACTAAAAGTTATAATATTTGAAAATCACCATCGACTTCTGAAATTTGCTTTTTATAAATAATATATGAACTCTGAAGTAACTTATTAAACTTTCTTGAATTTAAATGCACGGTTTAATTTAACAATCCTTATTATTTTTCGAATCGAATATTTTACTTGAAAATATGAAACACGTCCTATACTCATACACCTCTTTTTATGAAACAGGCAAAATGGCTATAACCTTGTAAAAAAAATTAATTAAAAATTTAAAAAACCCCCGACGCAAAAAGCATGACATTTAAAAAGCAAGAAAATATTTAATATCTACTATCTCTGGCCAGATTCACCGTCTATTTCTTCGTTTAGATGAAATATTTAATTCATAAATGCGTCGGGGACCACTGTAAAATGAAAAAACACCAATGTTTCAGAGGTCTCCGACGCATCTATGATTTAAATATTTCATCTAAATTCTAAACGAAAGAAATAGACGGTGGCATCGGTGCTAATAATTATTTTCTCACTTTTTAAAGGTTTGCTTTTTTGCGTCGGGTTTTTTTGCATTCCATAATATTAGTTAAATTTTGAGATGAAAATGTGTTGGTCAACTTTCTCCTTTACATTCGTATAATTTCAGTCGATCTCCAGAGTATAATTTATTCCTCCTTTAAAAATAATTCACCTTGTATCACATATTATTTTGGCATTATCGCTACTTAATCGAGCTTGTAAAAGATTCTATTAGTTTATTTTAATGTCAGGTTATTGGAAAAAATAACAACCCGTCTAATTTAATAAGAATGGAACAGAAAAGGATGTAATTTGTTTATGCAAAGTAGATCTTTAATTTCATGTTATTTAAACATATAGAAAATGAAAATAAATTCGCGACTTTATTATTTTTGATATTATAATACAACAAAATCAAATGACAACAATAATTTTTTAATAATTTAATAACATGACAAATATTCCAAAGAGTTTTTAGTTTGCTATATTTATCATAAATCTATTTCATAGTCATTATTCAAAGCCTCCCCAATTTATTCGCGAAGTGACTGACCTCTAATAGTCGGTAATTGAAATTAATTCTAATTTAGCCGCGCTGTTGAATGTCAGAGCCTTATACGGCCGTATTCATAGTTAACCCTTAAGTAGAAACTTAACTCTACCCTCAAATCGAATATGCGTTTCATATAGTCAAAATTGACGTCTGTAAGGGCCCTTGTATCACCATCACCTTAAGGGTGGGTAGTATGTCCCTTAAGTGTCGAAAAAGTATGTGCGTCTTTATTTAGACAAAGAAGCAAATAGACGTAGGTAATAATAATATTATTATTATTCTGCTAACCTAACCTGCATTCTCTGTGTAAACAGCGTAATATTACGTAAAATAAAGATTATAAAAATGGACGATTTTGACGAATTGTACGATATAGTAGTGATGAAAGTAGAACGTTTAAAAAAGAGATATATATACTCGATTTTGAAAATCTTTTTAAATTTTACGAATAGAAAATGAATTTTCGAAAAGATATCGATTCAGCAAAGGAGTTGTAATAGATGTATTGTTAACCGTTGGTATATAAAATTAATGATCGTGGTTAATGGTGGCTAAAAACACGCATTTATATCAAAAATGACAACTAAACACAATCGGTCTGCAGTATATGACCATCTATTCTAAAGGAAAAAATCATGGAGGTTTACAATAATTCTTCCCTCACTCAAGGAACTGACTATGAAATGCTCCTTTGAATAATTGGTGCCCTCAGCACTCAAGCGACCCTCAGTGAAGGGACCCTTATCACTTACCTTAAGGGTTAACTATGAATATGGGTATTAAACAATAGATATGGAAATGGGCAACTAGAATCATAGCACCTTCTTTAATACACCTCACTCAACGTTTTTCATGCATGCCACTTTCACTTAGTCCATTTTATTTTCTTACCTTAAGGGTTAACTATGAATATGGGCAATAGACAATAGATATAGAAATGGACAACTAGAATCATAGCACCTTCTTCAATCCACCTCACTCAACGTTTTTCATGCATGCCACTTTCACTTAGTCCATTTTATTTTCTTACTTTAAGGGTTAACTATGAATATGGGCATTTTATTTCTATATATCGATATAATTTAATGCATAGAATAGAATAGAATAGAAATTTATTAATCCATAACAATTACACGAGGATTCGTCATGTTTTGTTGAATCTGTCAAAACACGGATCTAGAGTGAACTTCATAGTTGTATCGTCAAAGATCAGGAGCAGGTGGAGAACTCCATAGACTTGTTAAAATTACAGTGTTCATCCCGCTTAGAACATTGCCCATGCTGCCACCTATAGTTCGATTTAATTGTCAATAGATTCAAACATGACATGAATCTTTCTGCACAATTTTGTTAAATTCGCTTGAAATCTACAGTGTAGTGTTACCTGTTAGTTTCTACTTGTCTTATATTATTCACAATATTCACAGCCTCCCATATTTTTACTCACATGCATGGAATGTACACACATGTGTGTGTACACACCGGCATGAGTACCATGTAATATGACATGTAGTGACGACGGGGGAGCAACTCAAGGTAAAGGTTGTCTTATCTTTGATATTACATCAATTTTCGGTGTGCTGAAGCTATGTTTTCATATGCCCACTGTGTGTGTAGAAATGTATGAATATTATAATAGGTTTGTTCCAACAAACAATCACGGGTTTGTCCATGACAAGTTTTTGACGTTTTCGTTATGCATATACTAATCTAAATATTATGACTAATAGAAAACTAGTCTCAAACATGTTTGTTGGATCAGCTGACGCGGTGTTTACAGTGCGTCAAAAACAAAACAGGTAAACTTTCCGGGTTCCGTCATTAATTTCTAGAAATCTAGTTAGTAAACAGCGTATTTATTCTGACCTCGGCAAACATTTCAGGGGGGGGGGGTTGACCCTGGTAATCCTTCCACCGACAACGGCCTTGCTTGTAGATCATCAGATGCAGCTCTCATACAATTGATGTATCGCGAACGCGCGATTGTCGTAAATGCACAGTACACGCGACACAATGCCATATGGAAGCGCGCCGAATTTAAAATAAACGCATCGATCGCTAGAACGAACGAAAATGCGATTGTCTATGCCTGTTGCCAAATCGCGCGCTCGAACGAGAAATTTCGAGTAGCTGAGTAATCGTCAAATCGCGATGCAGTTGCTAAATCGCGCGTTTTCGATACAAAAAGAAAGCATGTGTGGCGCTGGCATTAATTATTTAGGCTTGTTATAGTAATTCGCGTCCAACTACTTTTGTCACCAATTTTCGTTCTAACGAGCCAGCATTTTACCCTTCAACTCGTCGAGGCAGTGCCGCTTGAGAAGATTTACATCAAAATTGCACTGCACACTTCTGATGTTGGCAGACGGTTTTGAATTTTTGTAGGAACATACCTAATATTATGTCTATGTGTACCCATAATGTTGATGTAAAACTCAGTTATAAAACGAATAAAGTTATTTATGTGGGGAGTACCTATTTCTAGAGGCTGTACGAAAGAATGACGCTTTCTTTTATCTTTTTCTTATCTTTTTGTTTCAAAAAAACAAAAGAATTAAAGCTTTCTCACGCTTTAATTGCAAATTTTTAAAATTGTGTTTTCTTCAATGAAAAATAGTTTCAAAGTTTAAGTAGGGGAGGGTGGGGCAAGACGGGGTAGTGAGGAAGACGGGGTACCCCCTCAAAAAAAAAAAACGTTCCAGCGCAATGACTTAAGTCATTCATCCCCTCCCCTTCAGTCACTTGACAGCAATTATTATTATACATAAGAAATACAATCAATATGATTAGACACCTATACGGTATACCGTAACTAAATTCACTATATTAGTGAAATTAACATAAGAATATCAGACGAATTATCGCCATGATATTTATATAGAAGGCTATATAGGAAAAATGTAAATGCACCGCCGGGAATCGAACCCAGAACTCCCAATTTCGCGTCGGGAAAGTTTCCAGTTACTACACAGTGCCCAACAGCGTACAATTTAATTCTTCCTATTAATTACGGTATATGTGTCTAATCATATTGATTGTATTTCTTATGTTTATTAAAAACCGTATATAGATTTCTCGTTATAATTTAATTATTATTATGTTTTGACAGGGATGCACTGAGGACTCATTTTAAAAAATCGGCTAGTCGAACGATGCAAGTAAATCGATGAGTGAGTGAGAGAGTTTAACTTGTAACGAATTGTGGTCCAAAGTACACAAACTCTTTATAGTTTTTGAGCACACTGTAATTCTAACCGTTTATTTTAAATTCGTGGAATCACACAAAACTAGGTAAAAACATTTACAACATTATACATTATGATATGCATAAATATGTCTGATGTTTGTTTTTGTTCAAATGTGAACGACGACAAAAAATTTTCAATTTTTGGTCTCAAATAAAAACGAAATTATTTAAAACGACATAGATTTTGGAAACAGTAACAAATAAATAAAAATAATGATTTTAAGATGGATACTTCTTTATGTAGAGATTTTGTTCAAAATTGAATTTAAACTACAACATTTTTACAGTAGGAACCATGGGCGCCACGAGGGGGATGCAAGGGGATGCGATTTCACCCCTCTGGTTTAGAGACAGAAGAAAAAATTGAAGGAAGAGGAAAGAGAAAAAATACGAGAGTGTAATTATAGGATATTATAATTGAGTGAATCAAATATTACGTAACGCAGTTTTTGAAGATTTTTGACCCACCACTCCCTCCTGTAACGCGTCGAGACGTTTCGCTTTACCCCCTCCCCCCGTAAACGTTACGTAACACCCAAGTGACCATTTTTACCAAAAAATGTCAAACTTATTTCAAATTCAAATTTATTATTGAAAATATGAATTGGTGCTAGGCCCAAATAACCTTAGCTGTTGGTGGTCTTTAAAACACAATTTTTAAAAATGTACATTATACTTATGTCGCGCAAAATACCGGAAAATCACTAAAATACCGTTACGTAACGCGCTGCTTGATCCCCCCCCCCCCCGTTGTAACGCACCGTAACGTTTCACAAGAACCCTCTTCCCCCCAAACTGCGTTACGTAATACTTGAACGGCCTACAATTTGCATTTTGCACTATCTTGGAATCAATTTTGTCGACTCCCATGGTATAGGAACCATTCTAAAATTGTCATTTTTGCACCTTATAATTTCTCGGCTACAATTTCAAATGCAAACCGCCCTGGTTACTGGACTGTACGTTTAAAATGTCAATTAAAATGTTTAATTATTTAACGATTTTTTCTCTTAAAATTTTACAACCTGTTCTCCTGTTCTACAATTATTCAGCTAGAATCGGCAAACAAAATAATAATAATAATAGCCTGGAGTTCCCAGTGCTGGAAAAAGGCCTCCCCTAGCTTCTTCTATCGATCTTCAAACAAAATAATAATAAAAACTTTATTCGATGTTCAACTTTCTGCTCACATGCGATTGTTACGTAAGGCACTTGTTTTAAAACTATTTAACGATTGTTTTCTCTTAAAATGTTACAACCTGTTTTCCTGTTCTTGTAATTTTTCATCTAGAATCGGCAAACAAAATAATAATAGCCCGGAGTTCCCACTGCTGGAAAAAGGCCTCCCCTGGCTTCTTCTATCGATCTTCAAACAAAATAATTGAAAACTTTATTCGATGTTCAACTTTCTGCTCACATGCGATTGTTACGTAAGGCACTTGTTTTAAAAATACGTGTTCATATACAGTCGACAAGAACAGTAATTCAGCCTTTGTCTTCGTTTGAAGAAAGAAGAGATCTGGTCACGAAAACCGTAGATAATAAAATTTCCGAAACGGGTAACGACAGCGCCTGCATACAGATAGTCTGCTTTAATGGTGTCTCACCGCTCATGTTATACCCGCGCTTTTACTTCAAATGGACAAAAAAAGTCAAAATTATACGATATGTTCCAATTGAAGAAGAACGAATAAAAAATACGGACCCCGTGTCGATTGTATATTATAGACGTTTAACAGTTGAGGTCACCGGGAATAATGATTAGTGTTACCGTCTAGATCTAGACTTTCTAGACTCTTGTCTTGTCTTGTCTAGATTTTCAAGACAAGACTTGCAAAAGTCTTGTCTATAAATTTTCAAGCCAAGACAAGACTTGCTTTATCTAGATCAAGACTCTTGCCAAAACTCTAGACAATTTTCAAGAGTCTAGATAAACTAAGTAGTAGTATGTAAAGGTTTACTTTACCTACTACTACTAATCTAGACTCTTCAAAATAATCTAGAGTCTTGATATTAGACAAGACAAGAGTTTGTTAATGTAGACTAAGTAAGACTTAGTGAAGTCTTGATATTTCAAGACAAGACAAGACTTTGAAAGTCTTGTTTTGTCTTGTCTAGACGGCAACACTAATAATGATCTAGATTCTAGTGTCAAGAGTGAGCTAACGAACTGTAAATTATAGACGCTCGACAAGAGTGATCTAACGATACCTATGCATAAAGAAAAAAAAATAGAGCCCGGAAGGAATGGAACAAAAAACGGTTCATCCGTTTGGTCTGTACGCGTGGCACACACAAAAAAAAGCGTAACTGATTCACAAACAAAGCGAATGTATATTATAGACGCTTCTAGCTATGCTTAGGATGCGCCTAAAAATGCATAGTACATTTAATTTTGTGATTTTTTATTAGAGTAGGTACTTGCTCACAGATATATACATAAATTGTATATAGAGACTTTAATTACCTATGTCAAATCTTCAATTTTTAAGGTCCCATACCAAAATGCTAAAAAACAGAAATGATGAAATTCGGTTGCTTTTCCGTCTGTCTGCTTAGTCGCGGGCAACTTCCAAAAGATCAAGCGTAGGAAGTTCAAATTTGGCACGCAAATATACCAGATATTCGTTTTATCAAAAAATATATGTGCGTCCTTTGCTCCTACGACGATGAAAATTAAAAAAATATGTATTGTTGAGAAAAGCTCGTACTTTAAAGTAGAACAAACAAAAATTTTATTTTTTGGTTTGTTCCAGGTTATTTTTTATAAAAATGTATCAAAAAACCTATACCTTATCTCCGCAAGTATTATAGGTATAAAATTTTGAAAAAAATCAAACAAAATACTAAAGAAAAAAAAACACACGAAGCATGCGCCCTATATTATAGGGCGCATGCTTCGCGTGTTTTTTTTTCTTTAGTATTTTGTTTTTCGACATTATTTACACAAGTTGAAGAAACTGAATGAAATAGTACGTAATTACGAGTGGAAATAACAGGGAGAAGTTATTTTTTTCACGAGCTCAAAACGTCACGTGCGTTTATTGTATAAAAGAAGCAAATAATTGTAATGAACGGTATACAAAATTATAGTCTTTTCATTATTTCATATCTTCTGTATTTTTCTTTCATGTTAATAGGGATTGTCCAAAGCGAATATTAAAAATAATTTACTTGCCGTATCGATTATAATGTAATAAATATACAGGCGATTCATAAATAGAAAAAAGAAAGGACTAAACGTAAGATTTCTAATCAAACATTACTTAGGCTTCTCACTTCAATTCAGCAGAGCTGAGAATACTGACAGGACTTTTCACTGCCCTCTGAGGTACTACCTCTCAAAGATGGGTAAGACTTAGGATGATAAATGTCGCTTCTGCAAAGAAGCAAAAAAAAAATTCACAGATTTCGCAATCCTTGCAACCATCGAGGACATTGGAAATGATAACAGCATATATGAAACATAATTAACTGTTTATTATACACACAATATTTATCAATGCACTGTTTAGTTTTGTCAGGAATAACCCTATTATTCTTCTGTTATATACGCGTTCACTTGATTACTTAACTTTTAAATGGATTTTTCTACAGTATTTATTAACATTTGCTCAAAAATAACACCGCAGATCATCGCAAATACCTCTCAATTAACTATGATATAAAACACATTTCGAAAAAATAGCACTTGTTCAATTTTGCATGATTGCTCCTCACTTCGCGACACCGTTGTCTTTTGGCCTTAAACGAAAACTCGTAACTCTGCCCCCATATACGAACATAAACTTTTCCAATGTTAAAAGTGCTGAACACATCCTCTGCGCATGTGAAGCAATTTTCTCCAAAAGGCTGCAACACCTGAACAGACCTTTTCTAGAACCTAATGAAGTGTGGAGGGCAGCCCCCAGCAAAGTAGTAAGGTTTATCAATTAAGCCCGACTGGGAATAAATACTAAGGGTCCAAGGGATTCACAAAAGATCTTATAGGTCGCAGTGATTTTGAGGTAAAAATTTTGTCCATCGCCCCATGTAAAATCTAATTCTAATCCACACGACATGGCAATTTCCCGAATATTAACAATGGTCGACATTAATTAAATATCTATCTATCTATTGTCTGGAGCCGACTTTAGAGCTGTACACTGTAAAAAATGGATGTAAAAATACTTTGAAAGTTAAGGTAGAATTCGCTTGATTTTCTAAGTGATTTTACAGTATTATTTATTCTTACACAGAAAACTTCATAAAAACTTGGACTACTGTAAAGTTAAACAAATTTGTGATTTTTACATAAAGTAAATTAAAATTACATAATTTGTGTAATATTCCAATAAAGTATGTAAAAATTACAAAATAAAATGTATAGTTACATATATAAAATGGATGAATACAAAACAAATTAATGTAAAATTAGTAACCACGCATGCGCAATGTGTTTTTATGGAATCTACGCGATGTGCAGGCGATACCTGTTTGCGACGGCATTGTCTCTTTGTGTGCCTATTACCAGATTAATCGCTGGCTACAAATGGACCATCGATAATCTATGTAATCGGCGTTCTCATTTCTTACAGTGTATATAGAAAAAATATTGTTAAGATATGCAGTTTAGTTTCGGATCATCTGTGTTTGTACTGGTTATGCTTCCTTCATTCATCGATGTATAAAAGCATTCTATATAATTTAATGCTTGGTCGACTGATTGCAAAATTTCAATATCTTGATAATAGTTTATAGTGTGTAGTTAATAATAACCTGTAATATGTACATACAAGATGCGCCTCTCAACTATAAAATAGTTACCTGTATTCATATGAACGTGTGTACACTTGCGTGTGAAAAGTATAGCGGCAGCAATAACTTTCAAAATTGATAGAACACTAAATCCGTTCAGTTGGTCATTATTACATAAAACCGTACGAAGCGCACTCGACTTCAGAGTTAGCCCCTCTGCACTCTTCATCACAAAATCTTTCCCTTCGCCTAAAAAAGGTTACAGCTCTCCCGACGCTATTTTTAAAACTGAAGGGTTCAGGTAAAAGCTAAATGAAGGATCAAGAATCACACTACGGATCTTTCAGGCGAAAAATTTAAAAAGTATTTTCCTGGGAAAACTTACAACTTATTAAAAATTACGTAATATTAATTCATACGTAGCCAAAACTTTTTACTTCCCACCTCTACTATGGTAGGGAAGTAATGGATTTAGTCCGAAAAAAATATTTCGAGACTTTACCAGATCTTCACGTTTTGAGACCCTAGGAATCGTTTAAGACCATTTTCTGACTGATGTCTGTATGTGTGTGTGTGTGTGTGTGGTCAATTTTTCGCTTTCGATATCGTAAAAACGGAACAACATACGACCATGCCGATTGTTCTGCTGTGTTTATCAGCCTTTAACTTAGATCTGATTAGATTTTGAGTCAAATCGGTTCAGTGGATCCTGAGATATTAAAAAAAAAACGTTCTCAATGTCACGTATTAACATAGGTAAAAAAAAATATAAATGAATTCTAGATGTTATAATATGAAAAAAATGTAAATATTTTTTTTCTCTAAAATGTACAGTTTTCGAGAAAAAAAATATTTTACTAAAAAAAATAAAAATTGTACGTAAATCAAGGTAACCATGATTTTTGCAATATTAAGCTAGCCATCAGTAGATCACCAAACAAAAAAGAGGGCCATGCTTTTTTTCAAAGAATAAAAAAAGAGTGTTTATTTTTTGCAAATATTTACTAGGTGGGAAGTATAGGACTGGTCATCAGTCGAATTTTTTTCAAAAAATTCGCCTGCAGGATCTGTAGTGTGATTCTTGGTCCTTCATTAGTTTCCTTTATACAGCGCTGTACTTGTGAAATGGTGTATTAAAATTATTGGAACTTACACTACGTATAGTCACTTATAATAATGTTATGTAATAATAATATTATAAAGCCGGTTTTTCAACATTTAACTAACTTC
Source organism: Mongoloraphidia duomilia (assembly GCA_039654895.1). NCBI lineage: Eukaryota > Metazoa > Arthropoda > Insecta > Raphidioptera > Raphidiidae > Mongoloraphidia > Mongoloraphidia duomilia. The sequence continues at coordinate 47,924,106 of CM077520.1, read as the reverse complement.
ACTTTGATGCGAAATCGGGATTAAGATTGATTAGTTTTATTCTAAAAAAATATATCTAATATAGCCGATCTGATCTGTTAAATTAAAATTGATTTTCAGTTTTTTGTTAAATTTTAATTTAAAAAAAATGCATACCGAATATTCGGCCAATATTAGAGTTTTGGTACCAATGAAGAGAAAAAAAAACATTAAAGTAAATTAATTCGAATTTAAAGAAATCATAAGTAATTTGGAATGTTTTCGTCTCCAATATCTGGAATTTCGGGTTTATTAATGCTTTCTAACCTGTCACTAAAGGCAGGCCCGGATTTCTGCCTAGGCCAACAAGGCACCGGCCTAGTGGCCCAGCCGCCGAGGAGGCCCCGATCAGGGCGAAGATGGAAATTATATAAAAAAAATTACTTTGTATTATAATATGTCGAAATATAAATAATAGTGCATTTTTTGCTAAATTTCCAACCATTCCAATTTAATTTCCATTTTTTTCAATTTTTTTTTTGAGGTTGGGGCTTCAAAAGCTGTCAAGTGCCTAGGGTTTCTAAGCCCGGGCCTGACTAAAGGTGCACCGTGCAGGCCTTTAGTGACAGGCTATAAAATTTCAATAATCTAGGAATTCCAGAAATTGGAGGCGGAAACATTCCAAATTACATCCTTGACTACGCCCTTCGGAGTTTGTCATCCCTGATATCAGGCCCTAGTTACGGTTCTGCGAATATAGTTACCTAATATTTGCTGCAACTCTTACAAATATGTTTGATCCCTGAAGAGTCATGATACAAAAATATATTAAAAATAACCACAAAACACCAAAACGTCTAAACAATTCTCGACGTATACGTTTCGCCAACCATGTGGGCATCGTCAGAAGATGATTAACAAGCCGTGAGGTGGGTCGTTTATTAGGACTAAAGTGCGACCCTTGAGGTCCACACGACGAACTTCCCAGTTTGATAAATATTTAATAATAATAATTAAATTAGATATTACACAGAAAAGTAATCATTTCAAACATTAAAACATCAATAATTTAAAAAAAAAAAAAAAAAAAAAAACGGCTGAACCGATTTTTATAAAATTTATGTCGGATCAAAATGACGTTAACACGCCTCGATTGACACCCTTACGAAGTCGATATAATTTTTTATTCGCGAGATATTGTGTAAAATCTACTTTTTTGGAGGTTATTTGGTTAAGAAAAAAGAACGGCTGAACCGATTTTGAAAAAATTTCTTTCAGATCATATTTACGTTAATACGCGTCGATTGGCACCCTAACGTAGTCGATATCATTTTTCGTTCTCGAGATTTCGTCTTTGAAAGAAATGTACACATACGTACGTACGTACGTACGTACGTACGTACGTACGTACACACACACACACACACACACACACACACAGACATCTTTCTAAAAGTAGTGTAAAAATAGTGTAGTGACCTTGAAACATAAAAATTTTTTTTCCTTTTTGATTTCGATTTTCGGACCCATTACAATAACTTCCAGTGGGAAGTTAAAAAACTTAACCGTGTTGGCATCATAAGAAGATGATTAAAAAACTTAACTGTGTTGGCATCATGAGGAGATGATTAAAACTTAATCATTTCCTGATGATGCCAACATGGTTGGCGAAACGTGCGTCGAGAATTGTTAAACGTTATGGTGTTTTGTGGTTATTTATTTTGAAACATGTTTGAATCAAAATATCAGTGTAGTACCTGCAGATTTTTCATTACATCGCTAGAATATTAAAAAATTCTAATGAATAACATTATATGTTGGAAATCCAGGTATTACGAGCTCTTCACAGAGACAACCATTCCGTCCGCGACCTTGAAAACAACCAACATAGTTATAAATTTAAATATGTATTTAATAGAATATAAAAAGGTTTACTTACTCTACTGAAACAACTCTATAACAGAGTTGTTGATATTTTTATTTAGTAATAAAAATTACTTGATTGTATTTGTGTATATGTATGAGAATTACATATGTGAATAACGCCCTATTAGCGTTCAATAATTGTATTATTATTCGTTTATATCTATCTTTCTTTGTTAAGACTTCTTACAGTCGCGGCTTGAATTATATATGTTTTTTATAATTTGCTATTTAATGAAGTTGTTTGTTGCGATGTCTTTTTGGTTGGTGCATTTGCATGAAGTTAGGAATTTAACTTGTACGAAATGAACTCTGCAAATTGTAACAGGTTCAGTGTTGATGATTTGAAATAGTGTCGACCGTCTATGACACGATTTTGCATCATTTTAGTTAGGGTTTGTTTAGCAAAGTTGTCAGCAAGAGCGGATTTATTCAGGGAGGGGTGCAGAACCATCCGAACTAACCTAACCTCAAAAGCAAGAGGCTTTTATTTGAGACCGGCGTCGAGCGACATTAGCGTTACCCGATATGCACCGTGGGGAGGTTGCGAGCTCGGTTTTTGCACATCACGACCCTGAAAAGGGCCTATTTAAGAGCTTAATTTATGAGGGGGCGCCCATCTTCTGAATCCACTCGTGGTTGTCAGACAAACTTTAACTATAAAATGATCTGAATCAAGTCATGAGCCTCGGTGGTCGACTGTGCATGACACGATTTCGAAGTACTTAACTGGACTTTGCTTGTGATTAATTCGCTGTCAAACCAGAATCTACCCAAGCAAAACCGGACCGGAAAGCTTGTAAATAATATAGATAGATAGATATATTTAGCGTATATACAGTGAGTTTCATTTAAGATGCAACATAAGCAAGTTTTGTTTACTTGGTAGTTGTGGAAAAATTTTTGAAATTACAATAATGTCGGTATTAACTCCCTTGCAGAACGATATAAACACCTAAGCGAGCAAGTTTACCTCTAAGAGAGGGGCTTAATACCGACATTTTGTTCTGAAAATTGAAACATATGCTTAAAACAGTCGCCGTAACAACATATTAAAATTTGAACCTTGAACTAATAATATATATTTCGTCGGGTACATGACACGTTTAGTGTGATCTGCCACCCCTTTAATACTGACCAATCGATCTGAAAATATTATAATGGCATTATTGGGTCACCGACAAGCTATACAAACAATTTCAGATTTGAAGCAATATAATAATTGTGACCATTTTCTTTGTTACATGTTGGGGACGGTCTACATCTCTCCCATAGCGCTATCTAGTAAAATCCTTTATTCAGGGCACTTTAATATGCCTCCCTCAACATCTTCACAAAAATAAAGCCTTGAATAAATAACACCAAAAAATTGTCACTAGCTCTCGGTCTATTAGTGTTGTATGATTTATGGGTCAGTGGATATTGCATTTTAAGTGAAACGATTTTCTCTAATGCATTAATGTTTTCAGGTAAACAAAACCCGCCTATATTACGTCTTTAGTGAAATTCACTGTGCACTATAATACTAATAAAAAATGTAGGTAAATATTGTTAAAATATTTAAGCAGTTTTGTAAATAGATATAAATTATTAGCGATTTGAAAATGACGCAGATTTTCGCTCGCACCGCATCTGTATCTTAAATTATTATGCTATAAAAGATTACTTTTTTATTATTTATTTTCGTTTTATTTTATTGTGTACTAAATGATTATTTCTTTTATTTCCAGGTAAGCGGCAACATTACGTCATTCGTCTAGGCGATCTTCATTTCTTGTTACAATTAATTGGTCCTAGACCGGTTGGCTTTTTGTAAGTAAATTATTTTAATTTTAATGGACATTAGTTTCCTCTTATTATACCTATTATGTGAAATCATTCTCTGAGAACGGAGAATTATACGTTTTAATTTTTAAATAGTTTGCGCATATTTTTGTTGAATAGGGAACTTATATAAATTTTATTTTTTTTTCAAATCCTTTTTACTTTTACGAAGCATATGTTACGGTAGAAGCTAATTTTAAAAGTGTCATAATATACATACATAATATGATAATATACATACATAATATACATACAGCGCACTATTTTGCGTCCCTCTTATACCGCAGCACATATCAAATTGCTTCCTTGACGATTTTACGTCCGTATATCGGAAATAAAAAAGTTTCGCCATGTAACTCCTTTAATATCGAAGTCAGAAGCGCCGACCCTGGAGCTTTCGGACTTTTATTCGCGTATCTTTTTGCCTCCGCTATTGAAATTACCCTACTTGCCCCCGTTCAACCGTAAGCGAAATCAATTTAGTGTGATATGGAAATGAAGAAAATTTAAGAATTTAAGATTATTTAATCAGTAATGCAACTTACAGAATTTTAAAACAATACACTGTAAGTTTATAACAAACATTAATAACGCACACAATATTACATTTTTTCCGCTATAGAGAGGGCAGTGTGATCCACGTGATTAACGTCACGGCCTCTGGATTAGACAGTCGTGGGTTCGAATCCCGTCTCCGCTCATGGATGTTTTGTGATGTCATTTAGTTTTAAATGAATTGTTATTTAATATAATCAAGACGCTAATGACCTAAGTTGTCGACGCGTCTATAATTTACAATAAATAATCCGCTATAGAGATCGTTAGAGATGCTACAGTATTTTATGAAAATTTCAAATTTGCTTTTTTTTACTTCAGTTATAATCTATAATTATTATTTATAAAATAGTTTTATAAAAAAGTACATTACTTAATTAGTGCTAGATTTTAATTATTTTTGCGTTCCAATATTATTATTTTTTAAACTAATTATTCGCAAAAATGAGGAAACTAAAAAAATGTCGTTCACAGTTTGTAATTACTTCACTCAAACTTTATTATAACCATGTAGGTAATATTTAGTTAATACTCACGGTCTACTGTAAATGTAAAGATGGCGACGCAAATGAACTGTCAATTTTTTTGGACAATACTAAAAATGAAGTGAAAAGTAGGTATTTTGTAGTGGGTATGGCAAAAAATACCGTAGGTGTATATAACTCGTGCGTAATGGTATTATGACTCGTGTGATTGTAAAAACTCGTTATCGCTCGTTTTTACATACTGTCACAACTCGTCAATAATAAACCCCATTACGACACTAGAAATACAATCTACTATTTTTCTCTGTAAGTATATTTAAATCACATGTGTTAGAGCAACAGCTTGCATTTTAACGGGAATTTTTTTGTGATTATTATCAAAACATTGTTGGACACATAATTCTGAAGAAGGCTAGGTAAATGTCAAAAATATGCAACAGATGTCAAGTAAATCACAACAAAACAACTATCAATATATTGCGTGTGTTAGATGTACTACACCATTTATGCAAATATAAAAAATGCAAACCGTACAACTGATGAAACACCCTGATAGTCGCGCGTGTATCACATGTATGCTTTATGTCAGGGGTAGCCAACATGTTAATCGCAACGAAACTTTAGAAATGTGTTTTTCGAAAGAAATATTTTTTGCGAGAAAGCACAGCGAAATTATCTATCTTGTGGTTTTAGTTCGCGATCTGCACAATTTTTTTTAACTCTTAATAGTAGATGTCTTTTCACACCGGGGTTTATTTTGTCTGCTATATATGTAGGTACCTATTCTAACAGAAATTTTTTTACCACAATATGCCACCATTTGTGTGTCTCGGAAATATCCAGAAAGGGAACTCTACTAAATGAACGAAAACCCGCGATCGATGCAGATGAGCAAGAAAGTGTGCCTCACCCATATAAGCACACGGAAGTGCAACTTCTTTCGTCTTCGTCAACCATGCGAATTTAAATAAATAAATTAATAATATATAAGTAGATAAGTATATTATAAGTATCTATTATATTGTTACAAAACTGTTTTCTGAGTTTGCGGAATAAATATTTATTTACAATAATTAAAAACACAATAATAATGAACGCAACAACGAAAAGTCAATTCTAGCAATCAACACAAGTAAACAATAACTAAACAGTAATTACAAAGCAAAACAAAACAACTATATACAATAATTCGTAATTATTACCACTACACTATTTATTTTATCAATTTGGTTATTTATATCACGGCACTATTTATATTACTGCTCCACCGTAGACTTGAAAGCGTGACTCACCGTTGACTGATTGATTCTCTCACTCGCATTGGCTATAAGCCTAGTGTGTTCTCGCTTTCTCTAGAACTTTCGCGCAGGTACCAGTTGTTCAGTAAGCAGACCCCGTTTCTCAGAACTCTTGCCTGCCGTTTATATACAGGGTGATCCGTAACAATATATATTTTTCAGTTTTTCAATTTATTATTTTTGATAATAAATATCTAAAGACGGAAACAATAAATTTAATATTTCATATATTACTCCAAGCTGGCGCGAACCTGCATTCTTATACACGGTACGTACACCAATAAGTTTCTCCACGTAACCATTTGGGTCGTTCTGTCTTAACTGTGTGTATGTCATGTTTGAATTTTTGTGTCGAGGTAATTTCAATTTACTTACTAGTCTTGCTAAAGAAGGTTCACTTTAAAAGTCGACTGCTACGCAAAATAAATTGGCCATCCCTGTATTATATGCACACATTGGTATATACGTGTAGGTATTGTGGTCAGTTCTGCGAACCTTCTTTGCCGCTGCAGGCGAAGGCATCCTGTGTGACCTGACCTTTATCTCTAAACAGACCTCTTTAGTGCAGTAAAAAGAAAGGATGAGATTTCGACAGTTTTTATATTAGCATTCTGGAACTACTAAACCGATTCTAAAAATTCTTTCACTAATAGAAAGCTACGCAGGGGGGAGATTCTCACGGGGGGATAACATATTAACAATATACTAAATATACGTGAGAGGAGCAATGTGTGACCGCTATTAAATCATAATTTCGTACCCCCCGGGCGAAGCCGGGACGGGCCGCTTGTTATTAATATATAAATAAAATTGTAGGGGACATTTGTGCATAATTCAGATTCTAGGAGTTTTGGGGTATTTTGTATGATACCAACACAAGAAATTGAGTTTACAAAAAATTGTGCGACTGGGCCGATTTTAAAAGAAATATATGTATATATATAAATAAAATATCGTTAAGGACTGTTTTTACACATGAGACGTATATTTAAATATAGCTTTTTTTTAAAATAAATTAATGATTATAAATTAGTTACCGCCCTGAAGAAACTAACACACGCTAATGACCTCTGTTGTCGAGCGTCTATAATTCACAATTCATTCATTCATTCTGAAGAAACTATTCAACCAACGAACATTTGTCGAAAAAAATAAATTGTGTTAATGATAAATTCATGGAGATGAAGAAAACTTCATTTTAATAAAAGTTAGTTGATAATGAAAATGAACTAAAAAAAAGTGTCTTGACGAACTGACAGACAAACAGACGGACAAAAAAGTGATCCTATAAGAGTTCCGTTTTTTCAATCTGAGGTGCGGAACCCTAAAAATAAAAAAAAAATAATACGAACGCCTTTTCGTCCATAACAATGCAGAACTGAGCATTATATAGTTTTGTATATTATGTGGGGTGAAAAATTAAGGCTCGTGCGTTTTTTCACAAACACACGGTATATTATAATACAGAATGTTATTCGACTGCACATTTCATATTCAGCGATTGCACTGATGCATCACCAATAATGTTAACACATTGTTCACTGTGTGGGGTCACGAGATAATACTAAAAGGCATAATGTAAATATTTCTGCGGTCACAGGGCAAAGCAGCTTATGCCTTGGTATAAATCAAGAATAATGCCCATTCCGTCCAATGGACTCAGTAAACATCATATCCATGTGTTGTGTCCAATAACGGGGGTCTTTCGATTTTAACATAACATATTTTTTGTATATCGCCTTACAAGTATAATAGAACATACTTAATGTAAAGGATTGTTTGTTGAAAATATTTTGTTTCTTAGTGGTATTTGCTATATGGTACATACACTATTGGCGTCGGTCGGATGGTGGGACCTAGGGGTCGGAACAAAATTTGTCGACGTTTCATATCATTCTGAACAACTCTCGAAAGACGTAATCGATTTTAACGAAATTTGGTACACACGTTGGAATCCATCACCACACGGAACGTATTTAAAATGAGCCCTATTGGACCATTTTTAGGGGTTGAAAATAGTTTCGGGATCCAAAAATACCGAAAAATTAATCGGATTTGTTCCCAAATTTAACCTTTTAGTAGAAATCAAAATGTGTTGCTAAAATATTAATAAAATCGGCCCGGCAGGACCGCACTTGCAATTTTTATGCAGATAGTGAATTATACTTAGATACTGTAGAAATTAGGAGAAAAAAACTCAGTGGCAAAAGGATCAAATAAAATTTGCAATACTGATGATTATCAGTATTGCAAATTTTATTTGATCCTTTTGCCACTGAGTTTTTCTCTCCTAATTTCTACATCATCTACGGATCTATATCATAGAGTTCTTCAACGTTATACTTACTGATTAAAGTATGTATAAAATTTGGTGCAGATGTTGTATTGATAAAAAGCCATGTCGAATATTGAAATTAAAAAAAATTTAAGAGTTGTATTAAGGGGTTAAATTCTTTATTTTGTCCAAAAATAAACTTAAGTTCACATATATAATAAATTCACAATGAATAGTATTAGCAAATAAGTACACTATTTTGTCGACAGGGTTTGGCTTTGCGACCAGAATTTTTTTAATTTGTCATTTTCGTTTTTTTTTTCGGCACCCATTTTTTTAATATGAGGAAGAACATACCGAGCTCTTTCGACGTATACTTATACTTTGAAAATTGAATTTTTGTTATTTTCCACATAATATAATATGTCATGTTGTCCTCACGATTTCTTGTATTTATGAATATGTCGGACATGTTTGTTTATATATTCTTAGTAAATGAGACGGAGTTGTAAATATATATTTATCTAGATTCAAATTAGCGATAGGCTGTATCTTTTCATTCGATACCTTAAAAGGCTGTTTTGAAAAAGCAGTTTAAATTGTAATTAATTATTTGTTCAGAGAGAAAACGTTTTTACGTAACATTATGTAAAACAGTGCCAGAAAAAATTGAAATTTTTGTTCGCTTTTGACGCAGTCGGCTTTTTTGATTTTTTTAATTTAATTTTTTATTTGCGTCTTCTAAGTTTTTTGAAATCGTCTCGACAAGACCTTTCTTTTGATATCCATATCGATGTATTTGGAAGGAAAATGAATTGTAAATTATAGACGCTCGACAACAGAGGTCATTAGCGTCTCCGCCATGACGTCATATCCTATGTCACTGACGGTATTAAGGCGAATCTAATGACACCATTTTATTAAAATCCATTCAGCCGTTTGGATGCTACGAGAGAATAAAGAATACCATATACAAAAACATAACCCTTCTTTTGCTGTCGGGCACTAGGATAAAAACTAACAACTATACTTTTCTTTTGATCAGTGCGACTGAGTCTACGAAAATAGTACTAATAAAAGTATTACGACAGCTCTCTCAAAAATTATTCTGATTGCTCATTTTAGCAAGAGTTCATTCCCTTATCAATTAAAGCGGTTACCTCATTTAAAACAATATTATGTCACATGTAGACAGTTGTCATACAATAGAGCCGCTAGTCTACTAGTATAATATATATAAATGTTTTTTTTTCGATTTAAACTTCCATTTAATTTAAACCGAACATAAAATACAGACAAAATTTATTCTGAAACAAATCTTTTAGTTTAAATAAAAATAAAAAAACACTTCGTTTGTATTGTCAGTATAAAAAGACCCCGTCGTTTTAGATGTATGCATTCGCGACAGTAGTTTTATATGGAAGGGAAAGTTGCCCATAAACTTAAATTTTTCAGCTCGTGTTCAACACAAATTAACGTTTTTTAAGCAAATTATTAGTAAATTAATTATACACAACAATTTTGACAGTTCGCATACGATTTCCTGCTTCCCTAATTATTTTAGGAAAAATATCATCAAATAATAGTTTTAGAACATAAAATTCTGCATCTAAATCATTAAACAAAATTAATTTTGCATGCTTTGTAACGGCAGAAATTTGATATGAAAATGTCAAAATTACCTCAAAAACAGATAGCGATGACGTTTTAGCTGTCAGAATAATTTCTAATCATTTTGTTCAAGTTCCATGGCTATCGCTATCTGTTTTTGAGATAATTTTGACATTTTTATATCAAATTTCTGCCGTCACAAAGCATGCAAAATTAATTTTGTTTAATGATTTAGATGCAGAATTTTATGTTTTAAAACTTTTATTTGAAGATATTTTTCCTAAAATAATTAGGAAAGCAGGAAATCGCGAAAATTTGATTTTACGGGTTAAATCCCTATGTGCAGCAGTCACGGTCACCATCCTGTAGATTAGTATATGACCCACCGCGAATCTTTTGGTATCCCGATTGCCGGTCTAACCCTGTCAATTAAGATAAAAACTGAACCTGCATTTTTCTTTAGCTTCCTAAGACTTTGAAGGAAATGTTCTCAGGGCAACAGAACCCTGCAGTACGGTACAAAGGACAAACAATAGGCATGTAGATATTTTGTGCAGTGCATAGCGCTAAAATACGAGTTAATTTGCATTTATATATACAGTGTGTTTTTAAAGTATGTTCAATAAATCCGTGATGTATGTAATGATATTTTGAGTTTTTTTTGCTTTACAATAAAAGTCGACTAATCCGATTATAAAACGAATTACACAAGTTTATTTTCCCACTTGCGTCTACAATTAACCATAAAGTTTAAAATACTTTTCTTTGTTGCAAAACTCCAGGTACAATTGTGGACCGAATACCTACTTCGAGGACACTGGTCACTAAATATATTGCGTTGAAACGAACCCTAAAATTTGTATAAAAAGCTAAACTAACCACAAAGTTGAAATTATTATAATCAAACAAATCATATTTAAGTTCCAAAATTTAAGTTTTTATGTTTCATTGCTCTTTCATTTCAAACGGATGAGCTTAGCCGTCATATATGATGACGTAAAAGCCAGACATACTTCCACGCATAGATAAAGAGAGGTATGTCTGTGGAAGGAGAGGAATATTTCCTAATCAGTCGTAACTCGTGAAGAACCTAACCTAAGTTCTAACTGCCGGCCTGTTAACTAGAATATAAACAAATCAGTGCACTATATTCTCTCTTTATTTATGGATCAGTGGGCGTGATTCAACTACAGCAGCCAATCAGAGAAGGCTCGCTGTGAATGACGTATTCCGTGGCGGTATAATTCTATGTTTAAAATTAGGTACATTGAAAAATACGCACTTTTGATATTTTTTTTTGTAGAAAAAGCTTCGAAAAAATTCTAGAAAGAAATTGTTTTATTATAATCTATTTGTAAAGTAGATTCCAATTCTAAAAAAATGTGGGATGACCCTGTTGTATCCAAATTTTTGGCCGTGCAAATAAATTGATCTATCAATCTATCTACCTATAAGCAACTAGAAATCAACCACACTGTAAAAAATGGATGTAAAAATACTTTGAAAGTTAAGGTAGAATTCGCTCGATTTTCTAAGTGATTTTACATTATTATTTATTTTTACACAGAAAACTTCATAAAAACTTGGACTTTTACTGTAAAGTTAAACAAATTTGTGATTTTTACTTAAAGTAAATTAAAATTACATAATTTGTGTACTATTCCAATAAAGTGTGTAAAAATTACAAAATAAAATGTATAGTTACATATATAAAATGGATGAATACAAAACAAATTAATGTAAAATTACTAACCACCCATGAGCAATGTGTTTTTATGGAATCTACGCGATGTGGCGATACCTGTTTGCGACGCCATTGTCTCTTTGTGTGCCTATAATTACCAGATTAATCGCTGGCTACAAATGGACCATCAGGGCCGTAGCTAGAGCTAAATTCAAGATAGGGCACTGAAAGTTTAAGGTAGGGCTGAAGCAAAAGACTACAATATATTTGGATTGCCCACCTCATTTGGTGAAATCAAATTACAGAAGCAAAAAAATGGTGAACAACAATTTAAATAATTTTTAATCAAAAAGAAAAAAAAATATATTTGCCATGTTGTCAAATTTCCGAAGAACTTCATTTAGATCCAACGATTTTGATTGTTTTTTCAAATGCCAGATAGACCAAGCCTGCCATTCTGTCGTGAGTTGTGACGGTCTTTGCGACTTGTTTATAATTCCTTGAGGTAGGGCACTGGATGTTTTAAGGTAGGGCATTGCCCTTTAATGCCCCCCCCCCTAGCTACGGCCCTGTGGACCATTGATAATCTATGTAATCGGCCTTCTCATTTCTTACAGTGCATGATTAAATAACTCACGGACTTATTGAACGCACGGTACTTACGTTTTTGTATAGTATGCACGTGTGGTGGTGGAAGGCATTAGATAAGAAACCGTATTGGCACCGTGTTAAGTCTTGGCTTCTGCAAGAACACGATGCACGTTAAAGAAGATGGCCGATACGCCACCGTGGCCGTAACTAAAATACTGGATTACACTTTATGTGTACAGCCACACTGTATACAGGGAATGCGCAAAAAAAAAACGAGCGAGATTTTAAAATATAGTTGTAACGCTTTAGTTCTGCGCCTGCGCACAAGTTTATCTTACCACCGCATGTGTCGTAATATATACGGAAATCTAACGCAATCGGCCAACATTTTTGCGACTCTGTACAGTCACTGCACTTGATTGGTGATGTGCTCTCTCCATCTTAGAAATCATGGTCTGTGCTTTTTAATCTGTTGTCTATAGTTGAGTGAGATAGCAGTCTAATGTCGTTGTGAAACTCCCTGTTATGTAGAACATTAGATTGTGTTGATACAAAAACAAATGATTGATCTACATAGAAAAAATTCGCTTTTCAAGCTAAGTTTTGATCAAAATGCATAGAAAAATGTTGTTTTAAAGTGAAAATTGTACAAAAAACGATGTTAAAAACATGTATACAATCGTTTTAATCGATCAATTATTTATCGAGCAGGATCGATTTAATAATTATGTTTTTCTTATGAAGAAATATTAGACTGCAGAGCTATATAATGACAATTTTTTGGTGTTATTTATTCAAGGCCTTATTTTTATGAAGATGTTGTGGGAGGCATATTAAAGTGCCCTGAGTAAGATATTTTGATTGGAGGGATGCAGACCGCCCCCAACATGTGACAAAAAAATGGTCACAATTATTATTGCTTCAAGGCTGAAATTGTTTGTATAGCTTGTCGGTGACCCAATAATGCCATTATAATATTTACAGATCGATTGGTCACTATTAAATGGGTGGCAGATCACCCTAAACGTGTCATGTACCCGACGAAATTTATATTATTAGTTCAAGGTTCAAATTTTAATATGTTGTTACGGCGACTGTTTTAAGCATATATTTCAATTTGCAGAACAAAATGTCGGTATTAATTCCTCCTTGCAGAACGATATAAACACCTAGGCGAACAAGTTTCCCTCTAAGAGAGGAGGTTAATACCGACATTTTGTTCTGCAAATTGAAATATATGACTAAAACAGTTGCCGTAACAACATATTAAAATTTGAACCTTGAACTTATAAAATAAATTTCGTTGGGTACATGACACATTTAGGGTGATCTGCCACCCCTTTAATACTGACCAATCGATCTGCAAATATTAAATAGCACTTGTTTGTCTGCAAAAACGACTAAACCGATTTACCAAATTTCACCGCGATTTATCTGATGACCTTAACTTGCCTATCTTCATAAATATTGTTACATTTTATTTGCAAATAATTTATAAAATCTGAACGATACTTCACTCAACTTCAGTCATTTATTTATTTTGAATCGTTTGTTCGACACATAGAGTAGTCTATTTTCAAACTTAGAGATTTGCAATCAGAACATTATATAATATAACTAAAGCCAATTAAGCGCGAATAGAAATCAAACATAAACAATTTTAATTGCCCCAGTGTTGAGAGTTGGATGGACAGTACGGTGCAATGTAGAAGAATATTGCAGCACCAGTCACATGACTTGGTGATACTGATAGCACCACACAGCAACAATCTAATTAACATTAAACAAACAGTTCTGTTACATATATATCTGGAGAGGATGATCCGTTATAACCGTACAGGGCCGTAATTAAATATGGATAAATAAAGACTCACAAACGGAATACCATACTTCAAATTTATAAAATGAATCACCTTCATACACAGGGCACTGGGCAGACTATAGGCAATTACCTAGGGCGGCAAACTTTAAATTTATAATTTATTGTGTAAATTTTTAACATTGGAAATGTTTATGTTCGTATATGGGGGCAGAGTTACGAGTTTTCGTTCAAGGCCAAAAGACAACGGTGTCGCGATCAAGTGAGGAGCAATCATGCAAAATTGAACAAGTGCAATTTTTTCGAAATGTGTTTTATATCATGTCTAGTTAATTGAGAGGTATTTGCGACGATCTGCGGTGTTATTTTTGAGCAAATGTTAATAAATACTGTAGAAAAATCCATTTAAAAGTTAAGTAATCAAGCAAAAGTGAACGCGTATATAACAGAAGAATAATAGGGTTATTCCTGACAAAACTAAACAGTGCATTGATAAATATTGTGTGTATAATAAACAGTTATTTATGTTTCATATATGCTGTTATCATTTCCAATGTCCTCGATGATTGCAAGGATTGCGAAATCTGTGAATTTTTTGTTCATAACTATACAGAGTATTTGATTAATTTAAGTTATGTATCAAATAGTAGGCTCAGCTCATGAAAACCGTGGAAACGTTATTTTTGCCGTGCTTTTAGATAGATTTCAGAGTTAGCCTACTATTTGATTTAACTTGATTCCAGTGTAATTCAAACGGAGAAATTTAACACGTAAAGTCAATATGTTGCTTCAAATCAAACGCTCCCTCAGAAGAAACAATGGAATGTAGTTTGCATTCCAATGTTTCGTGGGAATTAGCCTTCCTAGGGACCCGAGCTCGTACCAGTCGGTTTGTGTATGGTGGCTGGCGGATTCTAATACACAAATGGATTATTTGTTGTATTGAAGATGCTAATGACCTGAGTTGTAGACGCGTCTATATAATCTACAATAAAATAAATCAAACGCACTGTTACACTGTATACTGAGGGCGCAGTGTAGCCTAGTGGATAACGTACTTGGTACCAGCCTCTAGATTGAACTGTCGTGGGTTCGAATCCCACCTGCGCTCATGTATGTTTTGTGATGTTATTTAGTTTTAAGTTAGTTGTTATTTAATGTAATTTAAGACGCTAATGACCTAAGTTGTCGACGCGTCTATAATCTACAATAAATAAATAAATACACTGTATATTGTACGTCTACATATAACTAATATTGTACGAGCAGCACGTCAAATACCCATTGACCACCAACGATAGAAGCTGGATTCTTACGTTAACGTCTCCATACTGATCAGGGTTCAAATTACATTACCAAAACTGCAAGTAAACAAATTTATATACTTTCGGAGATTTCGGGGTAAAAGGGTTTAGGGTTAATTGAATACTCTTAAAACAGTTCAATGACATCAGCTGGTGAGTCATGAAGGAAGGACATTACTGCAGTAATAGGAATATTTATTTTTACATGTTAAATTTCGTTAGACGAATTATTGAATGTAATAAAATATAGAAACAGAAGAAAGGAGGTGTTCACATAATATTTGAATAAAAGTTTGACGCTAATCAATATTCATAAATACACCTCATCACCTGACTTATTTGTGCATTTGAATGCATTCGGGTGCTGATTGTAGTTCTGGTTGCTTTTACGACGATACTTTTGACAAATGTATAATCCAGGTGTATAATCAGAGAAAGCGCTGAATTATTCCAGAATGCATTTAATTAATAATTTTTATTTAATACTTAAATACTTACCTACTTAAATCTTATTATAGAAGAGTTCAAAATTTATGACTTAAAGTATGATTCTGGAAAAAATCGAGTTTTGATAAAATTTAAGATTTCTCAGATCCTTTTCATATTCACCGTATATACAGGGTGTCACAAAATAACTATTCCTAATTTTCAGAAACGATAGAGGACACTTAAATAAACATTTTTTATTAATAAACTAGTGTCCAGAAATTCTTCAGTATCGAGATAAAATGAAATAATAATTCGGCAGTCGATTACTATAATTACTTGTGTATCGAAAATGGTGGTCGTAACTTCGAACAATTTTTATAAAGTTTGATGCAGTATTTCCGGACACTAGTGCCCTCTATCATTTCTGAAAATTAGGAATAGTTAAAATTCTGTGTCACTCAAAAAAATAAATACTAATCAATTAGTGGAATATGGAATAGTTGAAAAATAAAACAAACAAACATTAATGGTGCCGAGCGGAATCGAACCAGCGACCTTCTGCGTACAAATCAGATGCCTTAGCTGTTTATTCATGGAAGCTGTTTGATATTTACCTGTTTTTATGGTATACCAAGTAAACCTGTAAGAGCTGTAAATTGTACTGTACTTCGTATATCAAACTCAAAGAGGCATTCCTATCTGTAGACTTGATTGCGATGGTAACTTACGAATATGCGGCCGGTGTTATAGTGACCTTAAAAAAAATTAAATCGTTTAAATCCAAAACTAGAGTCAGTCGCATACCATGGTTTTGGGTATGACTGTCAGTTGTCGTTGGACAGAGAACATCGAATGGGATGACTGCAGATGACAGCTTTCAGGTGAATGCGTTTGAATATCATTACAGTACAAACTCTCAAAGTACAGTTCACTCAAATCTTTAAGTAGGTATATGTGTAAAGTACATATTTTTATACTCTTACAATTTACATGTGGATGTATTTGTTATCGAACCTCTTTCTGCAGATATGAACGGTGGTCCATTTAATTTCTTAGGAAAAATCAGCTTTCTAAAATAATCTTGCATATACATTATTACTAGGGCGTTCTTCGCTTTATGAATATATGTATTTTTAATTTAAAATTCGATGAAGAACGCAATAAATAAAGCTATTGAAAAGGACATTACGTTTTAACCATTGTTTATCAAGGTTACACGAAGCGCGTGATTTTTAAGAAGCTGTAGCGCGCTTACTGTTCGTACCACAGAAAAGTTGTAGGAATGAAAATTGTAGGCAATGTAATCCTCTTTAAAACATTACATAATAAAAGAATCGCTTATGTCGACCGTTTCTGAGATATTTCGTAAAAAACAAAAGCAGTGGTAAAATTTTGTGTTTTTCGGGAGCCAAAAGTGGTCTCTAGGTCGGCCATGTTGGATAACTAGGTTTTTTCATGTTGTCATCAATATGTACAGTCGCGGACTTAATAAAGTTTACACTTGGATTTTTCAGTGTAAGTTCACAAAAAGTCAGTAGCTTAGCAACAAATTTAGTTTTTAAAAGGTAAAAGTAAATGTCAAAAATTAAAAGAAATAATTGTTGTTTAAATGCCTAGAAATTATCAAAACGATGACCAAAAAAGAAGAATTATTGCAAGATTGGAGGAAGGAATTTGCTAGTAGTAAATATTATCAAATCTTCTTATGTTTTAATTGAATAATATTGAGTAATTTGGATTGTATAATAATAATATAATAATTTCTTATTGAATTTTTAGAATGTAACCTTATATTAGTAATTGATACATTACTATCAAAAGCCAAATTACAATATGCAAAAATTAAAAAAACCGGTAACTAGATGATACAGGTGTAAACTTTTTTAAGTCCGCGACTGTACATAGATCGGCCGACCGAATAATTGCGCGATTAAAAATTGCCTGTCAGCGCCAATGCAAACATATCAAACAAAACTATTACGACAGCTATCCAGTAAGCAGCTGCCACATCAATGCGCAGAACGAAACACGCGTCGGTTCATTGTCTTCTTCAACACATGCTGCGTTGTATTTATCTCTCTCGCTTGCTCTAACTGAACAGGTCTATTGTGTTTCCTTCTGCGCATTGTTGTGACAGCTGGGTTGTTTTTATCTCTCTCACTTGCTTTAACTGGATAGGTCCTTTGATTAAAAGTTTTGAATGTGCCACTTGAACCCCCCTATATTATTAAACGAGTAAATCTTGTATATATATATGTTTCTATGTATCTATATAAATATTTTCTCGAAAACGGCTCTAACGATTTTGATCAAATTTACCGAAAAGGGGTTTCGGGGGGCAAAAAATCGATTTAGCTAGGTCTCATCCCTGGAAAAATTCGTTTTCCTATCGATTTTATCATTTTTAAAAACGGTTTTTTGACCTGTCAAAACATTGTAATATCGTGAGTAGGCTTTGGAGAAAACAAACTACTTTCATTATTTATATGTCAAAATACTCTGACAGAATTTTTAACTTATTTTAAAATAATCCGTGAACTATTTGTATAGTAAAGAATAACAGAAATAAAAACTAAACGTAATTATGTAAGTAGTTTTAACTAATATTTAAATAAATAGATACCTAAGTATGTTATTTTTATATTACCTATATAAAATATGTATATTATGTACGTTAAATATAGTATGACGTATAATCTTACCTAGACTTTTTTTTCTCAAAAAAGAATAACGATTTTGATGAAATTTACAGAGTGGAGATTTTTCGGGGCGAGAAATCGATCTAGGTAGGAATCTTGGTCCCAGGGGGAGCAATTAAAAATTAAAAAAAAGAGTTTTTTTATTTATAACTCGGTCAATTGTCAGATCGATTCGAAGCCTATTTCTACATAGATTTTGTATAATATATCACAAGGGTTAAAACTGTAAATGAACACTAATATAAGAAGTGTCTTGCACAATATGTAAATAATGACAAATAGGCGGCCCGAAGGGCCGCACTTCTGGCACCGCGAGTCTGTGTAAAAACACATCGATTTTTGAAAACTATTGTTAAGATACATACAAAAAAGTTTTGTTTAAAAATTTGCACGGCGGCCCGAAGGGCCGCACTTCTAGCGACGCAGGCATGCAGTATATCAAAACACATCGATTTTTAAAAACTATGGTGAAGATGCATGCAAAAAAGTTTTGCGCTGCAGGTTTATAGTCTGACGTTTGTTATTAAAAGCTATAATATGAATTCTATTTCTTCGAAAATCGATTTTTGTGAGTTTTTCAGTAGGTACC
This sequence comes from Mongoloraphidia duomilia, assembly GCA_039654895.1. NCBI lineage: Eukaryota > Metazoa > Arthropoda > Insecta > Raphidioptera > Raphidiidae > Mongoloraphidia > Mongoloraphidia duomilia. Next base: position 47,905,062 of record CM077520.1, on the reverse strand, counting down.
TTCTATGCAAAAAAAATATTTGAAATTTACTGAAAGTTGCTAAGATGACATCACAGAGAAAAAGTACTTCGATAAAGTTGATATTTGGTATCAATGTTTAAAAATGGATTATTGAAACGGCAACGGGCAAGCAGAATTTCATCTGATTCGAACATTTTTACAAGATATTCAATCTATGAAAATCGGTTTTTGCGAGCTCTTCAGTCAACAAAACAATAACGGCGGTAGATTTGAAAATGGCGACCTAAGTAATATTTACAGGAAAAAATGCTTGATTCAAGTTGATACTTAGTTTTTACGCTTAAAAATACACATAGGTATTTAAAATATTTAACAGAAACAATTATTTAAATTATGTTTCAGAAATAAATTCGTTTCGGAATAATATTTTGAGAAAATAATATCTCACAGCATACAAGTACTATTTTTTTGAACTCATCCGAGCAAAGCTCGGCACCCAGATATTGTCGAATATAATACGTATAATATTTAAATCATCAAGTTAAGGAATGAGGGTGTAAGAGTAAGCGGGGTGGGGGGAAAGTCAGACTTGTTGTGTGTTGTATATGTATACAGTGCGACACAACAATGGGCTAAAGGCGGACACACACACACACGCGCGCACAATAAAATGCATATACATAGAGGACTGGTCCAGCGAATTGTATTGTCGTTCATCCAATTTAACATTACATGATTGTCGTAACCTAAAAGTTAAAACATTTACCGTTAAATGAGCGTGTGAAACAGTGTTTCTTCAACTGTGGTCTGCGGGTGGGGAGTTGCCAAATTGGTTTTTGTTTTGATTTTAGATTATAGTCGTTCATGACGTGAGAATCGAATATTATGAAGTATTGGAAATACCTTGTATTATGTCCGTCTTGTGACTTCTTGTGATTTAACACGACGCGTTTCGGCAACGAGTTGCCATCTTCCGGTGTGGTTAATTATTTTTAAAAAACACACATTGAGTATTCGTAACACTATATAATATTGTGATGCTAATTGCTAAGCACTGTGTATTATGTCGTGGATTGTGAAGCACTGATTTAAATTTCGAGATTTTATGATTTATATAGTAGGTAGCTGGTAGATAGTGACTTGGAGACCCAACACTCTAAAAATGTATCATGAGAATTGAGCTTATTGGATGCAAGCTTGTGTACATAATTTAATTTTTCAACACGTGTGGAAATGTCATTAAGAATATTTTTTTGTTATATTCAGGTACTGAGTTCAGGCAAATTAGATGATAAATAGCCAAATAGAAGGAAGATAATTAAAGTACGATGGATTTTTTAAAATTGAATTCTTAAAAGGTTTAGAAATAAGCTACCTGAAGTTCCCGTCTATATTGTGAATGGAATATTCCATTTTGGACAAAAGACTACCCCTGGAGCGAATCCGTTTTCCTAATTTACCTTCTAAACCGTTACTTAGGCGAAAAAATATCATATAAGACAGAAATTGTAGAGCAGAATTGTTTCTACAAGATACATGTTCCACAATTGTTTTGTTTTTTAATGTTCTTCATGAAATTTTCGAATTTGAAAATCACGCGCTAATTACTCGTCTTGGAAACCAATGATTTAACGTAATGTCCTTTTCGACAGCCGTATTTATTATGTTCTTTATTGAATTTTAAATTGAAAATAAATACCGTTCATAAAGAAAAGAGTGTCCTAAATAATAATAATAATAATAATGATCTTTATTATAGGTGCAAGAATGGCCGAAGCCGTTTTCATCTTGTCCTAAAAAACATATAAATATACAATGATAAACGACATACATCGATTAAAACATTTTGATAAAGTACCATAAAAATACAAAAATATTAAATTTAAATTAAAATACAAGAAACATGTCTGGATGATATTAATAAATATATTTTTATGTTAAATAAGAAATGTTCACATAAGCATGTGAAAATTTAGCTATAATTAATAGAGCTTAGCAATAGCTTTTTTAAGTTGTTTTTAAATTGCCGTATCTCGTACTTCCTGTCCCATATCGATATCTTTAAAACTTGAAAAGTTATAAGCAAAGTTGAAATCATCAAATCGAGTTTTAATTATCTGTTTTTTGACACGTGTTAAACTTTCCTAGTACATGAAATAATACATTTCCCATGTTTGCCGTTTATTTAATCATGTAATTATTTCTCGTTTAGGAAGAATAATATGGTCCGAAAAAGGCTGTAGAAAATAATATTCGAAGAGATGTTCCAAATATGTTTAGGGATAGCCGGACGTCTCGAAAAGTTTGATTTCCTTCGGTTCAGGGTCCTTTTAACCTCAGAGCAATTACATAATTACTTTATTTTCTCTTTTCTCTTTTGTATGAGCGAAAGCATGCTCTGGACTCTTCCAGTTTTAAAGTTATTCTGTTATCCTGTTACCAATATCGACCGTGACATATTAGTCATTAGTTTTTCTTACGGTTAAGGAGACCATCTTTTGCGTTGGGCTGTGGTAACAATTGAAACCACAAAAAAATTATGAGATGCCTAATTTGTCAGACGTACACACAGACGGGCATAAAACGATCGTACTTACAAAGAAACTATTAAAATGTCGTTTTATTTTTGTGCTTCATTACGAAGGCGCAAACAAAAAAATAATAATAAGGCTCCACTCTGATACGGCACTGTATGTTGTCTAAATTAACAAAATTGGATCTATTCATGTTTGTTGGAAGTTCAAGTAGCTATGGAATTTAATTTCACAGTGAAACTTTATTATTTAGATGTTGTACATCGAAAAATCTACTTGTTCAAATTTAAGAACTTTTTACTAAGGATAAATTTCTTACAGGTGTCCCATGCGGACCGGCTACACGTGTGTGGGTCAAAGTCGATTGGACCCAATTTATTTATATACCAAAATATACCGTTTGCCCGTAAGAAGAGTTCAAAGTTTACATAAAATTTTGTATATAAAATTTTGTATTACAATTTTATTAAACTAATGTACTAGGAATATCTGTTAGCATTATTTAAGAAAACATTTTTTTCCTTTGGAACTATGCGGAATACGAAATTTTTACAAGAGTAACAAAATGAAGATAATTAATCAGTCTTCTCGCTAAAAAAATTTGAGAACCGTATTGCCACCCCTAAGAAAGTTCTGAAAAAAATGTCATGGGGTGAGGGTGGTTTTAACCCTTCTACAATTTCTTTTGCGTTTCTTTGATTACCGAAAGGAGAGTAATCATCTAAAATGCATTTTTGTCAAATTTCATTCAATTTGTTTCACTCATTTTGAACAGCATACAAAAATGTGTTTTTTTATGTAAACTTTGAACTCTTCTCACGGGCAAGCGGTACATTTTGGTATATAAATAAATTGGGTCCAATCGACTTATTTTGACCTCTACTACACGTGGTAGCTCTGTGTCCCAGCAATTTTGGAACACCCTGTATATACGTCACACTCATAGCTATAGATATACTTTTAACATGAGCATGTTGAGTGACGCGAACCATAAGTTTTCCCCCTGCCAGAAATCGTCTAACGCGCTTATAGAAGCATAGCTTCAAAAATGTTTTAAACCAGTTTTAAATATTCTTGTTAGTTCAGATAATAGCAGGTGATAAAATAATTTTTCAGTTGAGACGCAAGATAGTTCTGTACGTGTTAACGTATATTAAATATTATACTATGTACATACATTGTACTTAGTCGCTTATTGTACCCACTCATAGCTCTTTGGCAATTAAATAAAAAAAACCTAATAACTCTCCGAGATTCGCTTACAAACCTGGCGAAAAAATGCTATTAAAATCTTCACTGACTGTGTAAATACTGTGGAGCCTGTGCTACAATGCTACAGCATACCAGTGCGGTGTAATAACTAATAATATATTATGCCTGTGATTATTATACGATTTTTTTTTATAACTCTGCGCTTTTGTTGATTATTTATTTTCAAGTAGGTACACATTTTTTGCGATGTAGTCATTTAGTAATATTGTGCCTCCATTTGTTAATTTTAAAAATTAATGATAATAAAAATGAATGGCATTCTTTTAGAATGAGTCGGACGAGTTTTAATATTATACTTAACAATTTGCTTTAAATATATAATCAAAGATGTATTGAAAAATTGCAGCTGTGTTTTTAATTCTTACTTTTTGCGTGGTTCCAAAATCCATAGTTCCAGTGGTGGATCCAGGATTTTGGTTTGGGAGGAGGCTTGACCCAGCTGATGGTAGACTTTATCAACGAAACACTAAACAAAGCACACCAACATTTTATTTTGCTCATTTAACGCTAGTGTAGTACTAAGAAAGTAGGATAATATCGAGTTTAATAATTTGTCAGGGGTGGACGCAGATGCTTTTGGAGGTGCTTGAGCCCCTTACCCCCCCCCCGGTAGATGCGCTACTGCATAGTTCCATGCTTATAGAAGGCCTCTTGAATGAATGAATGAATGTGTAGATTATAGACGCTCGACAACAGAGGTCCTGTTCACTTGACTCGTGCTCTCCATAAAGCCTGTCACTACTCTCCCTGGTCCGCATCCTTCTATTATGTCCCTGTCTAATTAATTAATCTTAAGGATGGAGTGTTAGGAACTGATTTATAAAAAAAATAATAATAAACAAATTAATGTATAAATAATAGGTAAATAAATTTTGACGTGGCTAACTGTTCTACAGAACAAAGGCCAATAAAATCTAAGTAAATCTAAGTATATCTAATAAAAAAAACTGTCAATTTATGTTCAGTCTTTTTTTTGTGAGCATTAATGCAATAGGCTTCCTAGACTGAAATCATTTTTGTATAAATATACCCTTGAGATTTTAATCTAAAAAATTATTTTAAAACAAAAAAATTGTCATCCCGATTTACTATATATGGGAAGGTACCTACCATAAAAATTGTTTTTCTGAAATTTAGTTTCACGTCTGTCTTTGGGTTACCTAACTCAAAATACAGCTGCAAAATTACATTGCAAAGGATGAAAGAATGAAATAATTACAAGGCTGTGACATCTGGACGGACGGACGGACATGACAAAACTATAAGGGTTCTTTAGTTTCTACGGAACCCTAAAAAGTTACGTCTAGAACAACTTGAATATTTCACTTTCATTCTAGCTTAAGACAGCTTCAATTAATTATATGCTTATTGCGTTTGCTTATAGCTAAATTTTTTATAAAAAAAAAATTTATTAAAAATACAAAAAACCCGACTGCGTAAAAATCGAACATAAAAGATGGAAACAAGATCAAATGATAACATGCAGTCGGAGGCATAGTAGTAACAAATTGAACAGAAATACCTCCGACTGCATGTTATCATTTGATCTTGTTTCCATCTTTTATGTTCAATTTTTACGCAGTCGGGTTTTTTGTTTTTTTAATAATTTTTTTATTTCCTTCCTTTTAGTTGAATCTACTCATCAAGCCTTTTCATTTGATACCCCACACACAAGATTTTACCGATTTTTTGCGTACTGACAAAATGGCGTCTAGCGCCCGCCATATTGAATTTTCCGTGACGCCATGTACCCTATTTGAAATGTTTTGATTTTGATACCTATATCAATGTATTTAGAAGGAAAATTACTTTTGCATTCTGACAATATGGTGTCTAACGTCCGCCATATTGAATTTTCCGTGACGTCATATACCCTATTTCACTCTGGGGATTCAGACGAATCTAGTGACACCTCACTTTTCAAAATCCGTCAAGCCGTTTAGGCTACAGAGAAATATACATACATAGATACATACATACACTCGAAAAACATTACTCTCCTTCTGGCGCAGTCGGGTAAAAAGTAGATTAATAGATATTGTAAATTATAGACGCTCGACATCAGAACGTCTGAGAAAAAAATGTCACGGAAGTGACACAAAGCTCCATTGTCAGTTACATATTGGCCAGCTGGCAAAAAATTTTGAGGTTATATTTAGCTGTCACCGTATTCGAATCTGAATGTTTACACATAAATAAAATGTTCTGCATTGCTGCTTTCGGCGACAAACTACAGTATGTATGGAGCTTTAGCGTTCCATTGAATGAAGACACAAATGTTTGAAAACAAGGCGAATGATGGAATTGTTGATAGGTTGATGTCTAATACGTCGCGTGGGAATTGTAGACACCAGTCGTATTCTATTATCTATGATGTTTCTACTTTAGTCTACATAATAGGCTATCGCTTCAGTCAAAGCAATCTACTGTTTAATCTACCTTGTCAAATTTAACAGACACTTTAATCCTTTTATTATTACAATTATATTTGGAAAATAAAATTCTATTTTAATTTATAGACACATAAATTATTTACGAGCATATTGTGGGTGGCAGATATCATTTCACCATTGAAAATATTTTTGAAAGGGGCCTGCACTTCACCCATTTATCCCTCAGGGGGAACATTGGAATGTAGGAAGGAAGTATATTTATTGTAGATTATAGACGCGTCGACATCTAAGGTCATTAGCGTCTTTCAACTACACTAAATAACAACTACTTAACTTAAAACTAAATAACATCACAAAACATCCATGAGCGCAGGTGGGATTCGAACCCACGGCAGTCCAGTCTTAAGGTTGCGGCGCCAAGCATGCTAACCACTAGGCTATACTGCCCTAGAGGGCAGTATAGCCTAGTGGATAGCGTATTTGGTTCCGCAGCCTCTAGACTAGACTGCCGTGGGTTCGAATCCCACCTGCGCTCATGGATATTTTGTGATGTTATTTAGTTTTAAGAAAGTTAGTGTAGTTGAGACGCTATTAATGACCTGAGATGTCGACGCGTCTATAATCTACAATAAATAAATAAAATTGGAATGTAGTTGTTCTTGCAATTGCATTCCAATGTTCTTTGGGAATTGCCGTCCCCGCAGGAACCCGAGCTCGTACCAGTCGGTTTGTGTATGCCGGCTGGCAGATTCTAATACACAAATGGATTATTAATTGTTGTGTTGAAGACGCTACTGACCTGAGTTGTCGACGCGTCTATAATTTACAATAATAATAATTCACCCATTTATTTATTTATAGTGTAGATTCAGTAGTTGCACACTAATAGATTGTGGATTACAGACGCTCGATAACTGAGATCATTAGCGTGTAGGCGCACACTAATAATATTTGTGTATAGATAGTCTACGCCACTGGTTTTACCGAACAACTTACATAATAATTAAATAAAATGTAACTTACGTAATATCGGCCAATTCCACTAGAAATCTGCAGTAAAATTTGTCATGCTTTTGGACTGATTTTGTGATCGAAATGTTTTAGTAATATTCATTTCTGATATTGTTTTGTGTTAAAATAGGTAAAGGGTTTTCCAATAGGGACATAACAATTTTGTTTTATAATACGGAACATAACCTACAAACTTTTTTATGATCTGTCAAAGTCAAAACGTCAGTCAAGGCTTATATTTTTATCAGACGGACGAGCAACGTTTGGAAATCGTTAAAACTTACAATCAAAAATCTGAGTCGGTAGTCGCAACTTTGGTAATCGTTTAATCTCGAGAAATGGTCCAGTCGAATGGCCACCTCGCTCATGCGATTTGACGCCGTTGGATTTTTACTTATGGGGTTACCTTAAGTCGAAGGTTTATGCCAATATTTCAACAACGTTAGAGGAGCTTAGGAACAATATCGAACGCGAAATTGCCAACATTCCAGCTGATATGTGTGAAAGAGTGATTGAAAATTGGTTCCAAAGAATCGATCGCTGCCGTCGTGCTCGTGGTGGTTATATGAACGACGTCGAATTCCATACATAATTGTAACATGTGTACTACACCTGGAATAAATTTCAGTCCGATATCTCAATTATTCTGTGTTTTATTTAAATACAAAATTGTTATGTCCTTATTGAAAAACCCTTTATAAAGAGCTTTAAAAGCTCATATCCTCCAAACCAAACGAGTTACTTAGATCTGCGGGTGTACGATTATTGGAGTTACAAAAAAAGTCAGTTTTGAAAAGTGTTTTTGAATCACGTTTTTTCTATAAAGATTTGTAGTTATCGCGTATGTTAAACTGCATCTTAACTAAATAAAATCGCTGATGACCTCAGCTGTCGAGCGTCTATAATTTATCCAAGTAAAATGGCTGTGTTATAATCATAAACGCGAATTTTAATTTAACCGGACAGACATTATTGTCAAAATAAATTAAGGTATAATTCTTATTTACATGTGTCCCAAAAATTAAGAAGTGAAAAAGTGACCGTAAGAAGGGGTGTCTCTAATCCAACGGTGTCCATAGCCAGCGAGCTGGACTGTAACACGGTTCAATATCTTCTGTGTTGATTCTACATTCCTGGTTGACTTAGGTAAGCTTGATTAAGGACAACTTTCCTCAATTAATAGGGGAGTTAGAGATATTTTTAACACGCTTATATTAAGCTTCGCTTCTATGTTGAATATAAAAAAATGGATATGTCTGTATCGTGGTTACAGAGAGATGACATGATGATTACCGTTATACACAAAATTGTAAGTATTAATAAATATACATCGCAACATAGACCTTAAGATAGGTATACATGTAGTGTTTTGTTTTTACATGAAAACTACTTCCTTCTATTTCCGGAACATCTAATATTTCCCAAATGCCACCCCAGCATGAGACTTTAGACGTTATATTCACGTCAAAATCTTGCAACTTGATTTTCTGCACACTCTTCCAAATGTTCAATGAGCCATTTTCCTGATAGTAGTTCCTTCAATTATTCACGAGAGGCAGCACTTGTGGTAGGTACAAACAATTTATTCCTCATTAGTATCGTGTCATTTTAGTTGTATAACTTAATTGTAATAATAATTATTATAATTATGTTATACCACTAAAATGACACGACACTAATGGGGAATAAATAATGTTTGTACCTACCACAAGTTCTGCCTCTCGTGGATAATTGAAAGAACTACTCGCAGGAAATTGCTCATTGACGTGAAATTTTGCAGTCGTATGTATTTTACACAAAGACATTTATTTTCTACTTTTTAGTGCGTTGATATAAGCGTGTTTTTTTATTTACTTTTAAAAATATTTTTTTATTTGTAAGCTATGTGAATATTGTTTTAAATGCGGCTGTTTCATGTTACACGGCACCGTACAATGGCACTGTTATGTCACTTCATTAGAAATGCTACAACATGTGCTTTGAATGCTGCAATAGAACTCTACTAGCTTTCGGCATCACCTACAGTATCGGCTAATTTATTTGGTATCTCTCTTAGAACAAAGAGCGACCCCAAAAACACACTGTAAAAAATGGATGTAAAAATACTTTGAAAGTTAAGGTAGAATTCGCTCGATTTTCTAAGTGATTTTACATTATTATTTATTTTTACACAGAAAACTTCATAAAAACTTCGACTTTTACTGTAAAGTTAAACAAATTTGTGATTTTTACATAAAGTAAATTAAAATTACATAATTTGTGTAATATTCCAATAAAGTGTGTAAAAATTACAAAATAAAATGTATAGTTACATATATAAAATGGATGAATACAAAACAAGTTAATGTAAAATTAGTAACCACGCATGCGCAATGTGGTTTTATGGAATCTACGCGATGTGCAGGTGATACCTGTTTGCGACGCCATTGTCTTTTTGTATGCCTATTACCAGATTAATCGCTGGCTACAAATGGACCATCGATAATCTATGTAATCGGCCTTCTTATTTCTTACAGTGCAGTGCTTTTTAGCTCGTTTGCAGGTCTAAAATTTTTTTATTGATTTGAAATGATGATGAGACATTAATCGATTAGTCGATAATTATATTTAATAGTTCACAGATGCTTTTTATTTGTGCGTTTAAATTATTATTATTAAACAAGATAAATATTAGTAAAAAAAACTTTTTAGAGACAAGCTTTTATTTAAATGCACTAAAAAGGAAAAAATAATTTTTAATAATTTAGGTTCATAATTATAAAAGCGTGGGTCGTGTACTCTATGATAGAATAGGTATTAGTCACGAGTACGACCCACGTTTTTATAATTATGAACCTAAATTATTAAAAATTATTTTTTCCTTTTTAGTGCATTTAAATAAAAGCTTTTCTCTAAAAAGTTTTTTTTACTAATATTTATTTTCATTTTAGTCATTCAAAATTTTATTAGTGTATTTGCCATATGGCACATACACTATTGGCGTCGGTCGGATGGCGGGACCTAGGGGTCGGACCAAAATTTCTCGACGTTTCATAGCCTCCTGATCACTTTGGCACCATTTTTGGAAATGTCTATTTATATATGTATATATATATGTATATATATATATGATGTATATATATGATATATGTATATATATATATATATGTATATATATATATATATATATGTGTACGGGCTATAACTTTCGAAAGAGTTAATTGATTTTGACGAAATTGAGTAGGCACGTTGCAATCCATCACCGCACGAAGCCTATTTAAAATGGGCGCAATCGGACCATTTTAAGGGTGGTTTTTAGGGGTTGAAAAATGTTTTTGGGCCCAAAAATGCCGAAAAAATTCTCAGAATCGTTTCAAAATTGAAATTTAACCCTTTAGTAACGATTAAAATGTACTGCTAAAATTTTAATAAAATCGGCCCGACAGGACCGGACTTACAAATTTTATGAAAACACTAGTTTGCTTTACTTACTGAAGGGTGTATTTAATTTGGTAACGAGGTTGCATTGATAAAAATATTGAAATTAAGAAAAAAAATATTATTTTAAGGGATGTATTAAGGGGTTAAATTTTTTATTTTGTCCAAAAACAAACTTAAGTTCACATAATAAAGCCACAATGCCAGTATTAGCAAATACACTATATTGTCGGCAGGGTTTTGGCACTGCGACCCGAGTTTTTTCCCTTTGACATCCGCAGGGGTTGAATTTCGAAAAATCCTTTCTTAGTGAATGCTTACGTCAGAAAAGGAACCAACTGTACAAATTTCAAGTTTCTAGCTTCAGCGATTTGGTCTGGACGTTGATTAGTCAAAAAAACCCTACATCCACGTTTGAACCCCTTAGGGATTGAATTTATTTCTAAAAACGATTTATTCATATATTGTCATCGGGAATACATATATATGTGTACAAAATTTCAAATCGATCGGATACGTGGAAGTCGTTCAAAAGTGACTTGCAAGATTTGACCTAAACAAACACACAAACAAACTAACAATACATTGCAAGTTAAATAAAAGCTTGTAAAAAAAATCAAATAAAATTCTGGCCGTATCTATATAAATAGAATAGCGACAATAGTTACGAGTGGGTAGAATCTCCGTAAATTTCCAAAAAAACATTACAAGTTGGCTTTGAAAACAATTCTTTCCTCGTTTGTTTTAAATATAGGCATGCGCATACTTCTATATTTGTGCATGCAAGTGTGTGTGCGTTGTATATTAAGCGCAGCCTACCTCATTTTCTTACTTATGGATTATTCTTAACCCCTAAAAAAATCAAACGAGTCCACCTGTTTGTACTGAGTATTGAACAGAGTAAGGTTGCTTCGTAGTCGATTAAAAAGCAGAAATGACGCATACAATGAGCCATTTTCCTGAGAGTAGTTCTTTCAATTATCCACGAGAGGCAGCACTAGTGGTAGGTACAAACATTATATTTATTCCCCATATAGTGTCGTGTCATTTTAATGGTATAACTTTACTATTAAATTATTATTATCATTAAATTAATTAAATAATTAAGTTATACCACTAAAATGGCACGACACTAATGGGGAATAAATAATGTTTGTACCTACCACAAGTGCTGCCTCTCGTGGATAATTGAAGGTACTGCTCTCCGGAAAATGGTTAATTGATTATTGAACTGAAGAGTATTCGATATTGGAAGTTACCCCCTGCACTCTTCATCTTAGATCCTTTCCCCTCGCCTATAAAACGGTTCTCGCTCTCCAGATGAATTTTTTAAAAAAATGTTTTGGATACATGCGAAAGATTAAGTATACTTACGTAATTTATAAACTGTATGTAAACAGGTAAGCTGCACATAGGGAAATTAGCATTGGGAAAAAATGAATAGATCAGAGTGAGCCATGACTCATAATGTACGTATTTAATAGGGTTGCTATGGTTATTTTAGTGTTTTTATTTTAGTTTCATATATTTTTATTTTATTTGACATTTAAACTGCAATTAAAATAAAAATAATTGAAACTAAAATATAAACACTAAAAAAACCATAGCAACTCTGTATAAATACGTACATTATGATTTATGAGTCATGGCTCACTCTGATCCATTCATTTTTTCCCAATGCTAATTTCCCTATGTGCAGCTTACCTGTTTACATACTGCAGTATATATTGTTTTAAGTTTTTCCAGGAATTTTTTCGCCTGTAGGATCTGTAGTGCGATTCTCGATCCCGCATTTGACGTCTACCCGAACCATTTAGCTTTAAAAATAGCGTCGGGAGAGCGGGAACCGTTTTATAGACGAGGGGAAAGGATTTGAGATGAAGAGTGCAGTGGGTAACTTCCGCTATCGAATACTCTGAATACATGTTTTTGTACAAACATTTTTTGAGAACATAAAATTAACGCAGATTTAAATGGAGGATTATTGAATTTACGTGACTAAATACAGGCCTGCATTCGTCGAGGTAGTTAAACGCGTCATTATAAGGATTAAGTAGAACTAGCTGAGCTGAGATATTTGCTTATTGGCCACGGTCGCTGATATACACAGAGGGTCGAGGTATTTAACATAGAAGCAATCTTAAGTTAACACTAACAGTCGACATGTCCACATGTCGTGTACCACTTCTGACCTCAGTTGCCTTTCTGGCTACCTTACCACGTTATGTTCCTGCAACTTAAGTAACGTCTACACAGAAAACGTTTACATAAAAAAGAATACCAACACAGTTTTACACTGAGAGAGAGCTGGTTCACACTAACCGGATGCCGGAACGATTTTTTATCGGGTGCCCTTTGTGGCTTATTAGTTGATATGGCACAGTTCACATTTATCCGAGGGCAGTATAGCCTATTGGTTAGCGTGCTTAGTGCCGCAGCCTCTAGACTGGACTGCCGTGGGTTCGAATCCCACCTACGCTCATGGATGTTTTGTGATGTTATTTAGTTTAGTTGAAAGACGCTAATGACCTGAGATGTCGACGCATCTATAATCTACAATAAATAAATAAATAAAAAATAAATCATATTTATCCGACACGATTAAAATTCGTCTCCGGCACGTTTTCCCGGGTGGTTTCTGACTTCTGAGATTCAGAAATCATTGGAGATTACTGCTAGTTGTAATGGTCAGGGTACTGGCCTTTGAATCGAGCTGTTGTGGGTTCGAATCCCATTTCGCTCAGAGATGTTTTGTGATAATAATAATAAAGTTATATTTGGTATTGCTCCATACAAGATACAAATCGTCAAAGTACAAAATTATTTCACAATGATTAATGAATCTGACATACTGTAGGGTAAATAATAATGTAGTTTTTATAGAGGCCTGTAAATGCATCTTTAACACAAATGCTACAAATACATCTCATTTTAAAATGCCGAACGTGCTTAAATGCAGGATTTTTTAAAAACAAATCTTGAATAGGAAACATACTATTTCGCTTGTTCAAATGCATGAATAGTTTTTGAAAACATCGCAGTGTCGTTTGTTATTTTTAATACTGGAATGTTAGCTGTCAGTCGGCGATAACAGTGCAGTGTTGAAAGTCTGCCAAAAAGAATTGTTAGCATAGCAGCTAATTAAAACAAGCCGTTGAAATGTTTGCGGATTTTTCTAAGTTTTGAAGTACGTAGTACTACTAGTTACTACCATAAACTTTTTTTTCTAACATATGTTTGAAATGTACAACATTTCGTGCCTCTAATCGGCTGCTTAAAATAATACATAGCACGCGTAAAATAATACATATTTTACGTGATACGACAGCATATAGACTGTGGCGTCAGTGTACAGTAATGCATACGGCAGTATGGCTAGCGTGCGTTGCTATGGTGACGAAGTAAATAAATATTGTATCAAGGCCGATATTTTTAGTATAATTAGTGCTGTCAATGAATTTATAGTGGTTGACATTAATTTAAAAAAGCTCTAAACTTGAATTCGGTACATTTCAAATATGTATTACAAAAAATAATGTATTATAGGTACTTACATCTCGTAAAATTAGGTATACGAGGTCTGCGGCTCGTGTGCCAAACTCACACCTCGCGTCTTATACTTAACTAGCGGCCCGTCCCGGCTACGCCCGGGTAGTATAATGAAATTATGATATATACAAACCTTCCTCGTTTATCGCTCTTTCTATTAGTGAAAACCGTTTCAAAATCTGTTGCGTGGTTTAGAAGAAGTAAGCGGAGAAACAGACAGAGGCAAACAGTTTTTTTGTTTTATACTATAATATTTTTTTCTAAATGATCCATCATGAACGTACTTCGTTCGACGAGGGTTCTGCACATCATTTCTAAAAGAAAAGTTGGCACATAAAATAAGTACACAGAAAATAATAATTCGCGGGAATAACTTACGTTATTTCGCAGCACTCTAGAGGGAATTTTTCATGCTGAATGAATCAAGATGGCCCCTGGGGCCTGGAAGGAGGTTATCTCGAACCTTTGACTAAAATAATTGTATTACTTTCGAATTCTTAATTTAATAGATTGATCGATCGAAACTGAGAATAACATTTTAATCTACTAACACGATAACTTTGAATATTTGAAATTTTTTTTAACTGCTGCAGAATATAATTTATCATCGTGTTAAATAAGAATGTGTATGCCATTTATATATAAACGCGTTTTATTTACCCCGTCTCTAACAAAATATGTTTCATATATTATAACAAATAATGCGAAATCGTGACTTGGGGGCGTTACAGAAATTTAAACAGGTACACACATTATTCTGATTCCAACAAATACTTTAAAAAATTATCTTTAATTTAGGGTGTTCACATTGTTGTGGTTTTTGCGTCAACATTTCATAGTAGTCGAAGCGCATTTTATTTTTATTTTTTTAATAAAAAAAAATCACAATCATCACAACAGTTTAAGTTTTTGAAAAATAAATTCGACCCGATTCGTTTGATATTAAGTCAATTTATAGAAAAAATAGCGCTGAATCGACTCCAACAACTCGCACTTTTAGTTTCAAAGATATAACCAGCATCTGAGAGATTTTTGAGTTTTCTTAAAAATGCCAAAAGTAAGAAGACCCCCCTCTTTGTACAAATTTGAGAAATTTTTGAAAAATGAATTCGACCCGATTCGTTTGATATTAAGTCAATATATAGAAAAAATAGCGCTGAGTCGACTCCAATAACTCGCACTTTTAGTTTCAAAGATATAAACAGCATCTGAGAGATTTTTGAGTTTTCTTAAAAATGCCAAAAGTAAGAAGACCCCCTCTTTGTACAAATGTGCGAAATTTTTGAAAAATAAATTCGACCCGATTCATTTGATATTAAGTCAATTTATAGAAAAAATAGCGCTGAATCGACTCCAATAACTCGCACTTTTAGTTTCAAAGATATAAACAGCATCTGAGAGATTTTTGAGTTTTCTTAAAAATGCCAAAAGTAAGAAGACCCCCCACTTTGTACAAATGTGCGAAGTTTTTGAAAAATAAATTCGACCCGATTCATTTGATATTAAGTCAATTTATAGAAAAAATAGCGCTGAATCGACTCCAACAACTCGCACTTTTAGTTTCAAAGATATAACCAGCATCTGAGAGATTTTTGAGTTTTCTTAAAAATGCCAAAAGTAAGAAGACCCCTCTTTGTACAAATGTGCGAAATTTTTGAAAAATAAATTCGACCCGATTCGTTTGATATTAAGTCAATTTATAGAAAAATAGCGCTGAATCGACTCCAACTCGCACTTTTAGTTTCAAAGATATAAACAGCATCTGAGAGATTTTTGAGTTTTCTTAAAAATGCCAAAAGTAAGAAGACCCCTCTTTGTACAAATGTGCGAAATTTTTGAAAAATAAATTCGACCCGATTCGTTTGATATTAAGTCAATTTATAGAAAAATAGCGCTGAATCGACTCCAACTCGCACTTTTAGTTTCAAAGATATAAACAGCATCTGAGAGATTTTTGAGTTTTCTTAAAAATGCCAAAAAAGTTAAATCACATCGTGAACCTCAGATAAATATTTTAACGTCTTTGTTGTGAACAGATGTATCGTTATATAGTTCTGATTAAAAATTTTTGTTTTGTTTATTTTTTTATAAAAATAATTGATAATATTATTATTTTAATATTTATTTTGTTTTAATAAATCATACATGTAAAGTTATCAAAATTTCAAATTTGCTATAGGTACCTGAGAAGTAGATACCTTATATTTTAATCAATACTGCCAGTATTAACATATTATCCTCCCAAATTAAGAAGCCCGATTGTTGTTGTCCCCTTCCCAATTATATTTCTGAAACCCCGCCTAGGTATGGGTAATACTAATATATAAAATTGTAACGGAATCTATGTCTGTAATTTCATTGTCTTGTAAATTTTTGGATATTTTATATCTATACCACAGATGACATATTATACTTCTATACGGAAAAATGTATTTCTAGATAATGTCTGTCTGTTTGTGTATACTAGCGTCTCTTGAGAATGGCTAGAACGATTTTGAAGAATTTGGAACCGCGAGTAAAGGCTAGGGTACTTTTATATTTTCACTAGAGTCTAAAAATACATTAAAAAAATTTAGTTTAAGTACAATGGCTATTGCCAAATGTGACATTTATTTTTGAAAGCCCTGTACACAGGTATATAAATTATAGAAAACTATTATGCATTCCATAATAAACATCTACAGTAAAATTCCCCTATAAAATATAATATCTAACATAATATTTATAAACCGTGTGACTAATTGACCTTATTTTGTTATGTCTTAAATATTCGTTAATCGTTATGTAATTAGAATTTGAAATAGTAGTCACTCAAAGTCTGAAACCTCTATTTCCGAGATGCGGAGAAAGATAATGAAAAAAATGTTCGGTGGATTACGTAAGATGGAGCCTATAGAAACTGGCAACCGTACGTTGTCTATATTATTGCTGTATTGGCATTTTATTGAGCTCCTGTAGTCCCAACATTATTCCCCTAATAATTCTATCTTTTTCTAGCTCGCTGAAAAGAATAGATGTTTTCGATTGCATTACGTTAATGTTTTTATAACAGAGTTCGACTGTAGACTTAGTAAAGGTGAGGTGTCATATATTTACAATAGTAATAATAATAATGGATATAGACGGAGGAACATTAAAAGACTATAGGCACCTATCTATAGATATAATTCTTCTATACTATATCTGTGGTCAAAAGACAAAACCGCTTAGGCCGTATTTGTGAGTAGGAAGTATAGAGGGATTTAACGCCACAGAAATGATTATTTATGATCAAACATGATTTCTCATTCTTATGACCTTATCTTTACCTCAGCGTTCATTTTGTAAAATGGCGGAGTTGCGTTTATTTTTCACGTCCGGGTGCGTTTTTCAGGTCCGTGTATTTATTTAAAAAACGAATACGAATGTGCCAAACCCTGCTAAAAACACGTACGTGAAAAACGCACACGGACGTGAAATATTTTCACGTACGTGCGTTTATTTTTCACGTCCGGGTGCGTTTTTCACGTCCGTGTATTTATTTAAAAAACGGATACGAATGTGCCAAATCCCTGCTAAAAACACGTACGTGAAAAACGCACCCGGACGTGAAAAACGCACCCGGACGTGAAAAATAATCGCGAGCTGTCGGTAACTCGCTGTAGTCCATAAATTAAAGGTCGAAGGTAATTCTGTACCTGGAATATAATTAGAGTGTTAACAAGTCATTTTTTGAAATGCAGTTGATAACTTATGTATAAAGAATTAAAAAAACAAAAATACAGCCGAATTGAGAACCACCTCCTTTTTTTGAAGTCAGTTAAAAAAGGGTATGTGCCTCACCCCTAAGTGCGCCGAGAAAGATGTTTCACTTCAAAAATCTATTTGAAAAATTCGTTATAATCGATTTTGCCGTTTGACCACAGATACCTACTATTTATATACATATGCAATGTTTATAATAATAATAATAGATACCTCTTATAATATGTAAAATATAATGTTTGTTTTCATCAGATGTGTTCATGTAGCAGCAGCCGTGCGTGACGGTGTGATGATCATTGTGCCATGCTCTAATGCTCCATGATCTCTGAATAGTGCCCTAACTCGATAATGCCCCCTACAAACAGAAATATGCTCTATAATATGCCGCAAAGCGGTAATAATATCTTCTACTAGCGGTCCCATCCGGCTTCGCCCGGGTGTTAAGAAAACCCGGTGCAATACATTACAGAAATAATTTGCGAACACATAATTTGTTAAGGCCCTTTTGTGGATGCCATTTTGTCAAGGTCTTTATGTGGAGGCCCCGGGGTTTCAGTCCTAGTTGCTCTCCCCTAAATTCGGCCCTCGTTAGTACTATATGTATTCCATGATTTCCATGACAGTGTCTAGTTCGATTAATTCCGTATTTGATGTTATTGTTTGTTGATTGCAAAGGGGCTGAACCACGGGTTGACATTTAGTATTCTGATTGGATTGCGTAGGCTTTTTAGTGACAAATGAAAGAGTTGTTTTCTAGTCGATATCTCTTTTAAACGTATTGACTTAAACATCGCGAGTTTGGTTCAATTTGCACATTAAGACGTCATTATATTCACAAAAGACATTCTTATCTTAATATTATGTGTAGTTCTTTTGGTGCAACAGAGCTGTGTTGACCTGATTGATAATAATTTTGAAGACTGTGTTGAAATATTTATATCAATAAGCAACACCTTTACTGTCCGTATATTTTTAAATATGAAAGTATTTTTGAAGTAAAACTTCTGTAGTCGCAGTGATTTAAAAAAAATATAGATAAACGTAAACGGAAGTTGTCGTGTCATGGAGATAGAAGTCGAGTAGTAAGTGAGCGGGAGTGAGAAAGTTTTTACTTCTACTGTTGTAAATCGATATTTTCGTTCACTGTTCATCTCCTTATATCTAAAGTTGAAAGATCAGAAGTTTGTTCGGGGAAATCGGAATGTGTGGTCAGGGAAAAGTCAAGGATTTTTTCCCCGAAAACCTGTAGACACTCTGGACTAGTAATCAGTGATTTGGTGAGACTGTTGTTGAAAATAATCCACGTATTCTGTAGGAATAAGATTAAATATATAATGTTTAAAGATCAGAAGTTTGTTTAGGGAAATCGGAATGTGGTGGTCAGGGAAAAGTCAAGGATTTTTTCCCGAAAACTTGTGGGCTAGTAATCAGCAGTAATTGGGGATTTGGCGAGACAGCTTTTAAATTAATCCACGTATTTCTGTAGGAACAAGGTTAAATATTATATAATGTTAAAAGATCAGAAGTTTGTTCAGGGAAATCGGAATGTGTGGTCAGGGAAAAGTCAAGGATTTTTTCCCCGAAAACCTGTAGACACTCTGGACTAGTAATCAGGGATTTGGTGAGACTGTTGTTGAAAATAATCCACGTATTTCTGTAGGAATAAGATTAAATATATAATGTTTAAAGATCAGAAGTTTGTTTAGGGAAATCGGAATGTGGTGGTCAGGGAAAAGTCAAGGATTTTTTCCCCGAAAACTTGTGGGCTAGTAATCAGCAGTAATTGGGGATTTGGCGAGACAGCTTTTAAATTAATCCACGTATTTCTGTAGGAACAAGGTTAAATATTATATAATGTTAAAAGATCAGAAGTTTGTTCAGGGAAATCGGAATGTGTGGTCAGGGAAAAGTCAAGGATTTTTTTCCCGAGAACTTGTGGACACTCTGGATTAGTAATCAGCAGTAATTGGGGATTTGGCGAGAGAGCTTTTAAATTAATCCACGTATTTCTGTAGGAACAAGGTTAAATATTATATAATGTAAAACGATCAGAAGTTTGCTCAGCGGAATGTATGGTTAGGGAAAAGTCAAGGATTTTTCCCTCGAAAACCTGTTGACACTCTGGACTAGGGATTTGGTGAGATTGTTGTTGAAAATAATTCACGTATTTCTGTAGGAACAAGATTAATTCTTAATATATAAAGCTAAAATATCAGAACTTTGATCAGGGAAATCAGAATGTATGATCAGAGAAAAGTCAAGGATTTATTTCCCGAAAACCTGTGGACACTCCGGATCAACAATAATCAGGGATCGGTGAGGAGGCTGTTAAAATAATCCTGTACGTATTCTTGTAGGAACAATTACAAATTTATAAGTTATAACATTTGAGATAATTAAGTCAAGGAATTAAATTCATAAACTGCCAAACGGAATTTTATTCAACCCTTCTGATAATGATTGAAATTAGGAGAGGAAATCTCAGTGGAGACAGGATCAAATAAATTGCAATACTGATGAATTAAAATTGCATTGTTACCTTACGTTTCGGTGCTCTTTACACCATCTTCAGAGCATCTAAAAATTTAGTTTGAGGTTATAATTTGTTCAATCATGATCTACGGATCACCATTTCTCTATAGTCTATATCATAGAGTTTTTTTAACACCTTCTGATAATATTAAAAGCATAATTAACATTATACAAAGCACAAATAAGGTCGTATTGAAATACCAGAAATATTTGTAAATACAAATAAGTAAATTAGAATTTTAATTTAGCACATTTAGAGTACATCGGAATTGTATGTTAGGTGTACACTCAGTGTAAATCGAAAACACTGGAATGAGAGCCGTACCTTTCCTTTTATATGTATATTGAAAAAGATAATATCAACGTTCTGTGGAATTCCGAAAGACATGTTACTGGTACATATACCAAAATACCAACACAGTTGCAAGTATTCCCTCAAACACTTCGTGTACACTGTATACAGGCTGTCACACGAATTTGTGGTTCAGGTACTGTTCAACCATAGGAAATAACGTCGGTGCGGAAGGAGAAAAGGTGCTCACAATCTGACACAAGCGATACATTTTTAGAGTGTTGGGTCTCCAAGTCACTATATGAATAATAAGAAGTATTAGAAATACCTTGTGTCCATCTTGTGACTTCATGTGTTGTTAACACGACGCGTTTCAGAAACGAGTTGCCATCTTCAGGTGTGATTAATTTTTTTATATTACAAAACACACATTTGAATATTCGTAACACGTTATAATATTATGATGCACATGTCTATTATGTTGTATGTCCACAACATAATAGACATGTGCTTAGCATCATAATATTATAACGTGTTACGAATATTCAAATGTGTGTTTTGTAATATAAAAAAATTAATCACACCTGAAGATGGCAACTCGTTGCTGAAACACGTCGTGTAAACAACACATGAAGTCACAAGACGGACACAAGGTATTTCTAATACTTCTTATTATGACACAAGCGTTTTAACACATTGTCAGAATTAGATAGCTATACAAGTCGTTCGTTGATTTTTATGCCGCTTACCCTAAATTTGTCTTTTTTAGGGTTCCGCAGCCAAATGGCAAAAACGGAACCCTTATAATTTCGTCCTGTCCGTCTGTCACAGATCATCATAAATCTAAGATATACTTCCAATCGAGCTAAAGGTTTGAAATTTGGAACATAGTGTTTAAAGTGATAATTACGAGAAAAATCAAAAATCATTAAAAATCCAACATGGCGGATACGTTCTTCCCGACTACGGAACCCTTCACTGTGCATGGTCCGACACGCATTTGGGCGCTTTTTTAAAATAGTATCTAGTCCTAGTTATGCCTAAATTGAAAATCCAATTGACACTTTTACCAGCTCTCGGGCTAGAACCCGAGAACTGGGGACTTGTAATAGAGGAACCACAGCAACGCCATGTAAACAACAGCACCGCTACACGCTCGGCTATTCTCAAGCCCTACGACACTGCAGTGACATGCGAAATATGAACTGAATTTTATGTTTTTGGTTAAATTTTTTAACCAAGCTTTTTTGTTTCGGAAACATAAAAATACCATTCCCTAAAGAAAGATTTGTTTCCATGAACCAGTTCCGTTTAACAAAGGAAATGTTCTATGTACATTGCATCTTTGGAACAAGCGCAAGTCTAGTTGACCTGATAACAAGGATCAGCCATCACAAAATTTGGAACCAGCCCGTATGAATCCATCGACGACGAAGTGTGATTCTGTAAATCGAACGAAGGGAAGGTGTTAGCCGTTGTCACTGGTCCGAACCGTGGGTACATCGGCTTCGACATAATGAATGGAGTGTTGAATCTGTCAAACTCATTATCGCACTTCGTCCAGCCAATCGATCATTATGTTCATTCTGCCGTACGAGCAACCACCACGACAAACAACGGCCCGATACCAAAGTGACGCTGCTTCATGCCCCGATATGGCCCCTATCCTATATCCTATCTATCTATAAACACAACACAGATAGCCCCCAATTATATCCATGTTAATATCTACATGGTGTGATGCATTAGTACTTAATACAGTGGACTATCGTAAAGTCAGCGTTTGCGGGGCTGTTGAAGAAAGAAATGCTTACCGGGAGCCAGTACCGACTTTATAGGTAGATGGACCATGGTTACTTAACGCGCAATAAAAATAATTTAACATTGCCGAAAGCATCATTGGGAAAATAATTTAACAGTGCCGAAAGCATCATTGGGAAAATAATTTTATATTGCCGAAAGCATCATTGGAAAAATAATTTTACAATGCCGAAAGCATCATTGGAAAAATAATTTTATATTGCCGAAAGCATCATTGGGAAAATAATTTTACATTGCCGAAAGCATCATTGGGAAAATAATTTAACATTGCCGAAAGCATCATAGGGAAAATAATTTTATATTGCCGAAAGCATCATTGGGAAAATAATTTTACATTGCCGAAAGCATCTTTGGGAAAATAATTTTACTTTGCCGAAAGCATCATTGGTGTCCCATATGGTTACTTAACTCGCAATAAAAATAATTTAACATTGCCGAAAGCATCATTGGGAAAATAATTTAACAGTGCCGAAAGCATCATTGGGAAAATAATTTTATATTGCCGAAAGCATCATTGGAAAAATAATTTTACAATGCCGAAAGCATCATTGGAAAAATAATTTTATATTGCCGAAAGCATCATTGGGAAAATAATTTTACATTGCCGAAAGCATGTCATTGGGAAAATAATTTAACATTGCCGAAAGCATCATAGGGAAAATAATTTTATATTGCCGAAAGCATCATTGGGAAAATAATTTTACATTGCCGAAAGCATCTTTGGGAAAATAATTTTACTTTGCCGAAAGCATCATTGGTGTCCCATATGGTTACTTAACTCGCAATAAAAATAATTTAACATTGCCGAAAGCATCATTGGTGTTTTATCAGCGTGTCCTTGTCTGTATGGCTATAAAAATCTATAACAGAATACCATGCTTCATAAAATTATAGTGTATCTTTTAAAGATTTTAAAAGATCTTTGAAAAATTATGTTATTGATAAATGTTTTTATAATTTAGATGAATTTTATAGTAACTAATTTTCATATTTTTGTAACTTTGTTTCATGCTCAGTGGAGCTTTTCTGAAATAAAATTCTATTCAATGTTAGACGCCATGTCAGGAGGAGCTGCAGAAAGCTAGATTTTTTCACTTGGTAATTTAACCATTATTGAGCATGCATTTCAGTTGTTCTTTTTCATTGTTTCAAGTTTAAAATTAATATTGATATATAAAGTGCATTATCATTCTGGTTTTATATGTCCTTGATGAAGTCATTTTTTTTTCTTAACATGGTAAACTTTATTAATTAATTCATTTTTGTTTTTTTCATGCCCCGGTCAAGTTTTATGGAGACCACCTTTATTTTAACACATAAACACCTCGATTTTTATTGCTTTATTTTTCTTTGATTTTATTTATTATTGACACGTCTTTGTGTTGCATATATTTTTATATTTTTTGCGGAATTAATTAGAATGGTGATGTAAACAATTCTGTAACGATATCGCTAAATGTTTATGTCACTATAATAGGTAATCGTAGAACACAATAAATAAAAACGATGATAATTAGTAAATCTAGCGATGATAGACTTTTAAAAAGTTCGTTATTATGACATTTTAATTAAGTAATTTCAAACAAATATTACTTAAATTCCGGAGTTTTGAACATATAATAATTTATATTTATACTTATAGAAATTTACAGGGGTGGCAGTAATAAAAAAAATCCCTACAAAACTTGCTTATTTTTTAAAGATCTTTTCAACAATACCACTTTCGACCTATCGTGCTATTTATAATTCCGGAGTTCTGGACATTCTGGAGCAAACTAATAGGGAAGCCGACTTTCCCGGAAAAAAAATATTACCATTCGATTCTTTATTAAGGCTTTTATAATACAAATTTTTAACACAACTCTCTACGACTAACCGTCTACGAAAAAAACGACTGATACGGGTGGTCGAACTCATCCTGTATATTGTCCAGCTACTGTTCAGCCCCGATTAGTATAGAAAAGCCCTATTAAAATGGGTTCAATCGTTTTTGAGTTAACCCGGAAAAAAATAAACTGGCATCTATTTTATAGTGCACATGGCAAAAAAAATAATTAAAAAATAATCGTATGAAAACATAAAAAAACGAATTTACTAAATACAGTACAGTTTTGTGGTACGTGGAATTATCGCGTTAATGAATCAAAGCAATAAACTTATTAATAAAAGTTTATTATTATATAATAATAGGTATCCATGTCCATTACCACTCCAATTAACATTTACTCACAATAAAACGAGAAAAGATAAATTAGACCACTGATTTTTGCAACAAACTGCTTATAATTACATATCTCATAATAATTTTGTACTCCTGAGTCCGACAATCACAATATATTTTTTCTTTTCTTTTATTATTCTTCTTTCTTAAAAGTTATTTCAACAAAAACCACATTAAACACGCGAATTTAAAAGGGAAAAAAACGCTTACTGTAAGTAATAAAAAAGAACGCAGTTCAAATAAACTGTTATACAGATGACCTGAAATAAATCAATAAAGAACGATATTTCAGAGTAAATAAACGATCCGACACAACTCAGACTAAGGTAGATATTGTAAATTATAGACGCTTGACAACAGTGGTCACGGGCGTATTTACAGGGGGCTTGGAGGGCTATAATCAAGGGCGGCAAGTTCGTAGGGGCTACAAAAAATAACGAAAGTTGTGATTTATTTACGATATTTGTGATAAGGAATAAAAGGAGGTTTGGGTGAGGAATTGGGGAGGGTAAGATAAGATGACTGAGAAAAATGTTGTGAAGGAGGGGCGGCAAATACTGCTTTAGCCTAAATGCGATAAAAATCTAAATTCGTCCCTGTACATCGTTAGTGAGAGTCCAACTGAAATTTCGACATCGGCCACATTCGGCCAAAAATTGAACCTTCGGCAAAACATTCGACTTCGGCCAAATTTTGCCGACTACGAATGTTGAATTCACTGAATAATCGAGTGAATATTATTGAAGTGAATACTTCTTATGCGACTCCGGACGCGTTTGCGCAAAGCGTTAAACGATGACGCTCGCGCCCCACTAATTTCCATGAGCGATAGACGCGTGGTACGGGGAGTTCTGTCCGCCGTACCAGTATCGAATAGTGCAACGCAAACATCAATTATTATTAAATTAGTAAAACGCTCACTAAATTCGCTCGATTCGGTACGGAACGGGCACAGAATTTATTGCTTGTTTAAAACACTGAGAAAATATGGCGGACAATAAATGGTTCGCTTGTATTTACGAAATATAAATGAGAAGGTAATTTGCTGCTTTTATGACAATTTTTATAACTCTCCACATAGTTATCAAGGAGGGCGTTCCTGAAGTCTGAAGACTTGAAGTTCTTCTTTACATTTCGGTCCACTCCTCCTTTATTTATCTCCTCCTTTTTTATCATGTGTTGCCAAATTCTTTAAGAAACTCCCTGTCGATTTTGTAAATAATCCCTATATTTGGTGAAATCTCACATAAAAAATTTAACTATCAGTTTTTGAGGACTTAGTCCTTTTTGTAAACGTGTCGATTATTTGATACCACTTAAGATTAACAATACTTTATACAGAATTTAAATATCTTTCAAAAATGTTGAAATTAATTATTTGCAATTAATAAATTAATTTATAAAGTGAATTTCACTTAAGACGCAACATCGGCGAGGTTTGTTTATAACTTTTTTTTTTCGTTCTAAAGAAGATGATTTAGAAACCGTTGAAATATGTGCCAACTATTAAACTACCATTTATTTTAGGTCGTTAACAAAAATGAATAATAAAAGAAAATCAACTGACCATTTGTTCAAAATTATCATTATTTTAGCGAGTTGGCTTCTACTGTGTTTATATATTTTTCATAACCATGATGCAGTTAAAATTTGTCTATTCTAGTAGCTATTCTGTAAAATATTGTATGTCACTAAATTCTAGTTTTGCGCGATGCGAGATGTTTTAGTCGATTGTCTTGATTGTTCAAACCTCTATGACTCTCGATGGTTGTAACTTGAACTCGATTGTTGTTGTTTCATTGTTCACCGAGACCGAGTCGCATAGTACTGAATCGTACACTGTCGAGAGCCACATAATATACAATCGTTCATCACTCAACAATTATTGTGGTCGAGTCGATGGTCGATTGTGCAGTAATCGCGTAATACGAATTCAATAGTGAAGCACAAAGTAGTGAGTACCGACTGAACAGTGTGAACAGTGAACAATCAACGAGTCGAGTGAACGTCAGTCGACTAGCATGTAACCTTGAATCGCGATTATATGTATTCTCATTCGTTGCTATTACTATAACCTATGTGGCAAATAATCGACTTGAACAATCGAACATTTCGATTGTTAAATCAAACTCCGAGTCGATTGTGGACTCAATTGTTATTATGAACGATTACAATTGTTTCGATTGTAAAAATATCTCGTAATCGCCCTTCACTACTAAATTCTTTAATCTGTAATATAATAGTAGATTGTATATTTATAGTTGCGTAACGACGTATGTTACTGATGAGTAAGTGACATTATGTTAAAACGAGTATTAGCGAGTTTTAACAGTCACACGAGTCATATCATTAGGCACGAGATATATATATGGTATTTTTTGCCATACCCATTATAAAATAGTTGCTTTTCACTTCATTTTCAGTATTTTCAAAATTTTTTGACAGTTCATTTGTATCGTAAATTTCTCTTCTATAGTAGGCCGAGAGTATGTGTCGCATTTGTGATTTATGAGTTGCATGAAACATGTATTAAGAGCTGGGCACAAAAAAATATTACATCTGAACACATTCAATAATTGGGTTTTTAAATGATTTTTTTTTTTACTTAAATGGAAGGACCCATACAAGTTTTATAGCAAAACTGTTTTTATTTAATTTTTTTGCTTACTAATTAAAAAGTTATATTTAAATAAAAATTAATTTTTAAACTCAGTTCCGATAACGCGCCGAAAGAATCCGAACGCGTGTGACGTCATTATGTTATCTATGGTCTTTGTATCCATGGTTACCAAGTTAAAAATTTATTTTTTTTGATAGTATGTGTTAAATACATATACACAAATACCAACAAATGCAGACACATTTTAACATAACGACGTCACAAACATTCCTGGCGCGTTTTGAAGTCACGTGATATTTTTTAAATTTTTATACATTTTAATTAATTTTTACTTTTTAGTAATTTATCTATAGCTTTCAAAAATGTTTTCTTTTCGATTTTCAATATTATTTATGTTAAATTATTAGAAAAAATTAAAAAATTAATAATTTTTTTTAAACTTAAATACCTAATTGCGTCATCTTTGCTATCCATTTTGTTTAATGTATATAGGTCAACGCTGGCCAAACAGAATCCTGTTGTGTGGATACTAAAGTCTGGACAGTGTGGTCCAGTGGTTAGCGTCGCGACATCTGGATCATAATGTCGTGGGTCGAATCCCGCCTCCGTTCATGGATGTTTTGTGATGTCATTTGGTTTTAAATGAGTTATGTTATTTAATGTAATCAAGACGATAATGACGTAAGCTGTCGACGCGTCTATAATTTACAATAAATAAATAAATCAAATGTTCACACATGCCCAATTGCCCAACCATACCCAACATTGGTCGCCAATACATACGTCAACATTATAGTAGGTATACGTTGACCATGTTGTCTGGAATACAAAAATTTGCGCTAGAGCATGTCTTGTGTCTTCATTGTATCATAGAGCACCCGCAGAGGGTTAAGCAACCAGGTACATATTACGTGGACTTGAAATGATGGTGTTTTGTTTCTTAGCTGAGCCCATATATAATTACGTAGCCATCAAACAGCCTTTAATGAGTTATTTCAGCGTTTCCTAAACTTTTTCGCTTACGCACCTCTTAGAGAATAGTAAAATTGTCGCGGGACCTCCATTAACATAAAACAGAGTAATTTATTT
Source organism: Mongoloraphidia duomilia (assembly GCA_039654895.1). Lineage (NCBI taxonomy): Eukaryota > Metazoa > Arthropoda > Insecta > Raphidioptera > Raphidiidae > Mongoloraphidia > Mongoloraphidia duomilia. The sequence continues at coordinate 47,876,606 of CM077520.1, read as the reverse complement.
ATTTAATTTTTTTGAAGTATAAATGTCCATTTACAATATTTTAATCTCGATTTTGTATAAGTTTCATTTCTGTAGTGCGTAGCATAAACAACATATTACTGTTTTCCGAACGGCGTTCATGGAAACAATTATTTTTTAATGTAGTTTTTGTACTCCTTCTATAGCTATCTCTGTTCTGAGGTTTCTACTGTTAAAAAAATTAAAAAAGGTCATCAATAATGCTCGCACCGATACTATTTTTGATATCGATAGTTTCCTTTCGATGTTGGTATCGACATTTTTCTTTCGATACCGATTCTTTCGTGGGCATCTCGACTCGAAATAACGGCGTCGTCGACGCGACGTGGCAAATTAACGCGAAAGTCTGTTTGCGTTTATAGTTTATTAAAGTGAACGTGGCTCATTACAAGCTTTTGGAACCCGCGTCGTGTCGCGCTCAACGCTGCGATGTTGTCGTGTTGTCTGTGCAACCGATCTCTATTGACATTGATGTGCTTCGCCGTGGAGCATTGCGGAGCCTCGCTCAGAGCTCTGGACCTACGTACATCGTGACCCACCCACGTGTTACGCTGCAGTGGTGGACATGCGGTTTGTCGTTACCGATGTACGCCACTGGACAGATTCGATTTTATCGGTCATTTTCTTTTGCATCTTTTAGCTGCTGTTTTACAAGAATATTATCTTTATACCTACTGGCTTAGTCGGAGAAACAGTACTCTATGTCTACTTTATGCCTCCTCTATTTATTTATTTTATTGTAAATTATAGACGCGTCGACAACTTAGGTCATTAGCGTCTTGTTCACATCAAATAACAACTCACTTAAAACTAAATAACATCACAAAACATCCATGAGCGGAGGCGGGATTCGAACCCACGACAGTGTGATCCAAAGGCCGCTACGCTAACCGTTACACCACTCTGTCCTCACATGCCTCCTCTACACTATCGGCCATGATGGACGATTACAGGCGATCACGAATGTGTGGAGGCCATAATCGCCTGTAATTGCCCATGATCGGTGACGATCGAGTCTAATCGCCGCTGTGTCGGTTTTTCGGGCAAACATCAAAGGACGTTGGGTCATCAAATGGACAATGCACGATTGTGTGGACAGCTGCGCAATGATGGTGGCTATCATGACCCAATCGTGATCGTCCATCATGGCCGACAGTGCAGAGGAGGCATTAAGTTTGGATACCGGTTGATAAATATACCAAGTTTCATCAGAATTGATCCAACTGTTTTCGAGTCGGAAAGTCCTGGAAACACATTTTGTTAATAATTTTGATTCCTTTAATCTTCTTTCTTATTTTTCCTAGTCTTATCCCATTTCATTTGGAGTCGGTTCTCCTCGTCATTTTTCTTTTTTATGATTAAGAGTACGTAGTTGATTTGGCTTATAGTTTTCCGGTCGGTTGCCACCTGACGCCAAGACAGTGAGATCTCTTGCTAACTGGGCCTTAGGATGTCGCCGTTGGTTTGCTCTTCCGCCGCCATCCTCTATACGACGCCCTGCCTGACGCCTTTGATTTTTAATGACTTGTTTACAGCGACTGTTGCGACTCTTGGATTAATGTGTTTTAATGAACGAATTGTTCGATTGCACATATTTTGATTCCTTTAATAATAATTTCTATGATTACGTTATTTAATTACCTATATTAAATTGCACATAATCACGATAACTAAATATACTAATTGATTGAGGATAACTAAATGTATCTAATACACTTTTTAAATGTTGTTTTGAGAAAAGTTCATTTTTGAAGAGCGATATAATTTTTACAATTTTAGAGTAGAATTCATTGACGTATCTACTTATTTTTTCAAGCTAAAACTCAAAATCATTTTTTTTAATAAAAAGCAAGACTGCGTAGAGGGCAGGGCAGTGTAGCCTAGTGGATAGCGTATTTGGTTCCGCAGCCTCTAGACTAGACTGTCGTGGGTTCGAATCCCGCCTGCGCTCATGGATGTTTTGTGATGTTATTTAATTTTAAGAAAGTCGTTATTTGGTGTATAGTTGAAAGACGCTAATGACCTGAGATGTCGACGCGTCTATAATCAACAATAAATAAATAAAAATACACCAGAAAGGAGGGGACCAGGTAGCCTAGTGGTTAGGGCGTCGACCTCTAGATCAGACGGTCGTGGGTTCGAATTCCACCATGCACTCATGGATGTTTTGTGATGTTGTAGATAGTACTTCAAAAGAGAATTTTTACAGTGTTCAGAAAATATATAATTTTTTATTAGTAATTTTGAAGAAATTTTACCACCCTGTACATTATTGAAACTTTAACTTTTGGAAAACTTTTTCCGATGCTGTATAAATGCACAGAGCGCTGACTGTCAAATTTGAAATCGGTAAAAAATGTAAGTACATGTATTTTAATTATGTACAAAAAGACAACTGGCTTTTTAACAAAGCTTTGTTAACATTTTTTATAAATTAGGTGACTATTAATAACCACTTTGTGACACAAAATATAATCTTTTAACCTATCCTAAGCCACTAAACATATCGTGTATTTAGTAGTTTCTGTCACACTTTAACTTATTACAAACACGCTTGGATAGAATGAGTCCGATATATTATTATTATATCAGATTTTACAATCGCTAGTTATCTTGTTACTTCCCACCTCTACTATGGTAGGGAAGTAATGGATTCAGTCCGAAAACAATATTTCGAGATTTTAACAGATTTTCACGTTTTGAGACCCTAGCAATCGTTTAAGATCATTTTCTGACTGATGTCTGTATGTGTGTGTGTATGTGTGTATGTGTGTGTGTGTGTATGTGGTCAATTTTTCGCCTTCGATATCTTAAGAACGGAACAACATACGGGCATGCCGATTGTTCTATTGTGTTTATCAGCCTTTAACTTAGATCTGATTAGATTTTGAGTCAAATCGGTTCAGTGGATCCTGAGATATTCAAAAAAACGTCCTCAATGTCACGTATTAACATAGGTAAAAAAAAATATAAATGAATTCTAGATGTTATAATATGAAAAAAATGTAAATATTTTTTTTCTCTAAAATGTATAGTTTTCGAGAAAAAAAATATTTTACTAAAAAAAATAAAAATTGTACGTAAATCAAGGTAACCATGATTTTTGCTATATTAAGCTAGCCATCAATAGATCACCAAACAAAAAAGAGGGCCATGCTTTTTTCAAAGAATAAAAATTAAATTGTGTTTTAAAGACCACCAACAGCTAAGGTTATTTGGGCCTAGTCAAAGAATAAAAAAAAGAGTGTTTATTTTTTGCAAATATTTACTAGGTGGGAAGTATAGGACTGGTCATCAGTCGAATTTTTTTTTTTTTTGTTAATAATTTGGAATTAATAATTTGTGAACGCATGAATATAAAGCAGTAATTAAAAGGATCAACGAGACATTTTTGAAAGATTGATTTGTACGACTAGGTACTGACTGAATGTCATCGTCCGCGTTGTTACAAATTTTCTTTTTTTTTAACAGTTGAAACCTAACGGGAATATATTGGAAATGGTAGAAATCGGAATTATGAACATTTTTTTTAAATATACTTTTTCTCTTAATAGACCGAAAGCTAGTGACAATTTTTTGGTGTTATTTATTCAAGGCCTTATTTTTGTGAAGATGCTGAGGGAGGCATATTAAAGTGCCCTGAGTAAGGGATTTTGCTAGATAGCGGTATGGGAGGGATGCAGACCGCCCCCAATATGTAACAAATAAAAATGGTCACAATTATTATTGCTTCAAGGCTGAAATTGTTTGTATAACATGTCGGTGACCGCAATAATTCCATTATAATATTTGCAGATCGATTGGTCAGTATTAAAGGGGTGGCAGATCACCCTAAACGTGACATGTACCCGACGAAATTTATATTATTAGTTCAAGGTTCAAATTTTAATATGTTGTTACGGCGACTGTTTTAAGCATATATTTCAATTTCAAATAAAATATAGCCTATATCATTTAGGGATAGTGTAGATTTCTGTTAGTGAAAGAATTTTTAGAATCGGTTCAGTAGTTTCAGAAATTATCCTCTACAAACAAACAAACACACAAATTTTACCTCTTTAGAATATTAGTATAGATACTTTAATTTTTAACGTTAGTGTACACACGTCAATACGTCATAATGACTATTTTGATGAGCAGTCAAGAATCGAACCCGTGTCGGCAGAAAAAAAGACAGACAGAATGAGAGAGAGAAAGAGGGAGACTCTAATCAACGCCAGGCGGCATATTATAACGCCGACCATGGACCGTTGTGTCAGGTCAAATTCTTAAATGACTAAAAGAAAATCACTCTCTTTATATAAAACATGAACGCGCTGTTTACGTGTATGACGGCGGGCGCTCCGCCCCACGGCCGCAATCACAACACTATCAGCCTCATGTCTGAACTACAGTTGATGCGATTTAACTTTGTGGTTTCGTCGGTGCTCCAACAAGTAATGAAATCTGTATACTAATATTATAAAGCTGAAGAGTTTGTTTGTTTGGTTGAACGCGCTAATCTCAGGAACTACTGATTCGAATTGAAAAATTATTTTTGTGTTGGATAGTTCATTTATCGAGGAAGACTATAGGCTATATAATATCACGCTACGACCAATAGGAGCGGAGCATCAATGAAAAATGTTGCAAAAATGGGAAAAATTATTCCTTTTGAGAGCTTCCATTGCGTGCGCTGCGTAAACGGTTAAAGTTACGCAAAAAGTTACGCAAGCGAACGAGCGAAGCGAGTGAGTAGTGTATTGCACCCGGGCTTTCTTAGCACCCGGGCGAAGCCGGACGGGGCCGCTAGTATAGTAAAATAAATCATAAAACCGCATCGATCGCCTTTGACTTTTCTGTTGAACAACTATCGGAGGTAGTTTATATCCACAGCTGTGTGACGCCAGCATACGCTCGACTAAATAGTTGTTCGGCGACCCATTAGTTTAATAGTGAAATTATGGCACAACTGATTGATTGTATGCGCACCTCTAGCAACTAAACAGTTTAGTCGAGTTGAAATCGCGACACGTACACAACTCGGCTAAACTATTTAGTCGTGAAACAATATTGTGTGTAGGTACTTATGCGCCCGGCCTAAGTGACAGTATGGTAAAACGAGAGATAGCGAGTTTTAACAGTCACACGAGTCATAATATCATTGAATCGACTAACAACCCACACTTTTAGTTTCGAAGATATAAAACAGCATCTGAGAGATTTTTGAGTTTTCTTAAAAATGCCAAAAGTAAGAAGACCCCCCTCTTTGTACTAATTTGCGAAATTTTTGAAAAATAAATTCGATCCGATTCGTTTGATATTAAGTCTATTTATAGAAAAAATAACGCTGAATCGACTAACAACCCACACGAGATATACGTATACTTATGGTATTTTATGTCCTACCCCCTATAATATAGCTGTTTGTCCACATTTTCAGTATTTTCAAAAATTTTTAGAGCTAACTTGTGTAGCAAACGTCTATATTTCTTTCAGTTTAGAAGCCATGTGTAAGTTCAACTTTTGAAATTTTTGAACGGCCAAAGCTCTTGAACCACAAGATGTACAGAAGTTTACTTCTGCTTGTCGGAATCATTACTCATTTTTTACAGTGTAACAGTACCTATACCTGACTCTTTAGCACAGCACAGCACAGCTCGCAGTTCATAGCGCACATTAGATTTTAGTGTTATCTCATTTCAACTGTACCTTGATCTTAGCAACCAAAACGGTCGACTGCCTTTATTTGCACCATCATTGTGGTTGTATTTAAGATATACAGTTAGAAATGTATAACTCACAAATTGATTTTATTGATTTTATATATACATATAGAATAAAATATACTATATATATAATTTTTAAAAGATTTTGTGCATTATTCAGTATCTTTATTTGTTAACTGTTTCTTTGAATGTTAAATTGCAGTGATAATCTAGCGGATTTAACTATAAAGTAAAATGTATAATCTAATAACCATAAGCAAATTATAAAAAAAATCCCGCACGTTCCCACTTTAAATAAATAGACGGGGGCCCATCGCACTTTCAGCAACGACCGTGGATTTTAGTTCAGTTAATAAACCACTTTTTTTATTTTTTTCCGAGACAAATGAATGATGAAATATTGTACAGTTATTAATGACATATCTATATATGAAATTTATGAAATACTAGCGGTTATCTGTGGCTCCGCTCACGTATATTTAGATTTTTATGCCTTCCCATATACAAACTTCAACACCCCGTTGCACCACTCCTTAGGAGTTGTCTTAAAAAATCCTAAAATACGTGTTTTATTATTTGTTTTGAAGAGTATTTTATACCAAGTTTCAAGTTGATAATACACGCAGGGAATACGAGTCTCTATGCAAACATTTTCACCCCCTTAGGGGTTGATTTACGAAAAATCTTTTCTTAGTGCACAGCTCTACACCCTTTGAGAAACATAACTTCCAAATTTAATGTTTCTATCTTTAGTGGTTTAGGCTGTGAAATACACCTCCTTAAGACCCCCTCGAGGGTTGAATTTCGAAAAATCCCTTCTTTGTAAATGCTTAGTCTGCTTACGTAACAAAAGGAACCTACTGTCCAAATTTCAAGTTTATAGCTAAAGTCACTGAGATTTTGTGGATGAATCAGTCGGTCAATCAATCAGGACTCAGGACATTTCTTTTTATATCCTTGGAACCGTTTTCAAGAAATTCGTTTCGATTTTTGTTACTACCCTTTCCGGATTTTTGATAAATGAATGATGGCATATTGTAGGATCATTAATGAAATATGGCAAATAATATAAGCACAACCTTTTTAAACGGTTTTATTTATCTTGACCCCGTATATTATTTGATTGTTTGTTTGTTTGTTACTATCTTTGTTTCATATCTTGCGACAGCTTTTTCAACTAAGTACTTCTACTTAACCGATTCTTATGAAACTTTGCACACACATTGAGTTGCCGTGACAATACAATGTTATGATAATTTCAACTTGGTAACGAGCGTCTGATGATGGAATCAGGAGGTGGACAGTTGAAAGGATGATACGGGCCAGAAATCAAACCAAAAACTAGAAAATAAAAATAGGTAAAAAAACTTCAAAGTTAAACGGTTTTATTTTAAATTATCAGCTGTATACCAAAAACTAGAAAATAATTAGGACACAAGCCAAGGGGTACTTTGTGTCGCTGCGTCAGCGGAATAAGTAATAAAAACTTGGGGCGCAAAAAAATCTGTATAACGACTGTATAAATTATTAAATAAGAATGGCTTGTCTAGAAAAACGTGTTTCCAAGCCCACCAACAGAAATATTTCAAATGCGCCCCACGTTTTTATTACTTATTCCGCTGACGCAGCGACACAAAGTGCGCCTTGGTTTCTGTCCTAATTATTTACGTTTAAATAGCACTTATTTCTGGCGTGTGTTTGGAAAAAGTTTTTGGAAAATGCTCGTAGTTATAATATATTTGTACATGTGTGTTTCATGAATTTAGGTTTCACTGTATGTACAGTCGCGGACTTAAAAAAGTTTACACCTGTATCATCTAGTTACCGGTTTTTTTAATTTTTGCATATTGTATTTTGGCTTTTGATAGTAATGTATCAATTACTAAGGTTACATCGTAAAAATTCAATAAGAAATTGTTATCAAAACACCTCAGTTGTTTATTATACAATTCAAATTACTCAATATTATACAATTAAAACATGAAAAGATTTGATAATATTTGACACTAGCAAATTCCTTCCTCCAATCTTGCAATAATTCTTTTTTGTTCATCATTTTAATAATTTCGAGGCATTTAATCGACAATTAATCGACAAATATTTCTTTTAATTTTTGACATTTACATTTACCTATTAAAAACTACATTTGTTGCTAAGCTACTGACTTTTTGACAATTTACACTGAAAAACTTAAGTGTAAACTTTATTAAGTCCGCGACTGTACCTATATATAAGCACATTACACTGATCTATTATATTGTCAACACGTTTTTATATTATGATAATACAAAAAAACGAAATTGTTTTCTAAGTAACACAAATAATATTATTACATAGGTGACAGCAAAAGCAATAATATGTAACTGTGAGTGGAGTCTTATCTGTAACCAGTTACAGGTTGGACAATAGTTTTTGGTTTGTGCATGCTTTGTGCAAGCTATAATAAAAAAAAATAGGTAAAAAAACTTTTAAGCTAAACGGTTTTATTTTAAATCGTCAGCTGTACCAAAAACTAGAAAATAATTAGGACACAAACCAAGTGGCACTTTGTGTCGCTGCGTCAGCGGAATGAGTAATAAAAACGTGGGGCACATTTGAAATATTTCTGTTGGTGGGCTTGGACAAACATTTTTCTAGACAAGCCGTTCTTATTTATTAATTATATACAGTCGTTATACAGATTTTTATGCGCCCCACGTTTTTATTACTTATTCCGCTGACGCAGTGACACAAAGTGCCCCTTGGTTTGTGTCCTAATTATTTTCTAGTTTTTGGTACAGCTGATGATTTAAAATAAAACCGTTCAACTTAAAAGTTTTTTTACCTATTTTTTTTTCTAGTTTTTAGTTTGATTTCTGGCCCGTATCATTACGCAAACTCCTCATCCTTTCAACTGGCCACCTCCTGGTTCCATCATCAGAACCTCGTTACCAAGTTGAAATTATCATAATATTGTATTGTAACGGGAACTCAATGTGTGTGCAAAGTTTCATACGAATCGGTTAGTAGAAGTAGTTGAAAAAGCTGTCACAAGATTTGAAACAAAGAATCAAACAAATATACGGGGTCAAGCTAAATAAAACCGTTTAAAAACACATTAATTAGTTGAGAATACGAATAATTGAAAGAGTCAACTTGGCGGTCATACAAAATTCCCTACAAAAAAAACTAGGGTGCGGTGTTATTAAACAACGGTGCAAGTGAAACTTTATTGCCAAAACCCTAAACCCTTTCAACCCGAAATCGCCGAAAGTATATAATTTTATTTACGTGCTTTTGGTGATGTAATTTGAACCCTGATCAGTATGGAGACGTAGGTAAGAATCCAGATTCTATCGTTGGTGGTAATTGGTCAATGGGTATTTGATGCGCTTCTCGACTGAATATTCCTTTTATTATTTTATTATTTATTGTAGATTATAGACGCGTCGACATCTCAGGTCATTAGCGTCTTTCAACTACACTAAATAACAACTATCTTAAAACTAAATAACATCACAAAACATCCATGAGCGCAGGTGGGATTCGAACCCACGGCAGTCCAGTCCAGAGGTTGCGGCACTAAGCACGCTAACCACTAGGCTATACTGCCCTCCTGAATATTCCTACAATATTAGTTACGTAAACGTACAATATAAGTTAGGAACTCGTTATGAAAATAAACGTCGCTGTTTTTCGATGTGTCGACACATCTTGCGTTTTGCAACTTAATCGCAAAATCGCGCGACAAAAAGTAGTATGAGTGCGCTTGTTCTAAGTGAATGAGTGACACGTCGAAGCTTTATTATTGTATTATTTATCTGAGATAAGAGCATACCGCCACCAGTATGAAGGGCTGACTAGCTGGCAGAGAGCTTGGTCTGGCTATAGCGACCTCGTCTCTGTCATCCATTGGTCTGTCTATATAGCATCGACCGATTCGTTGACAATTTATTTAACTGGAACAGGTCATTTCTCACGTCGCCAGTGGTAATTAAATAAATACTAGACTACATATAACTACAGTATGCATGTCTATATGCAGGGAGTAAAAACTCTGATATAATTAATTGAAAATAGATAAGGTTAAAAGCTACATCTATATTAAAGCCACCATTATATAGGCTCTCTTTTTGTTCGTACTCGATTGTTTTTTTATTGTTGCTTGACAATACTTTATTTTATAAATTAATAGATTTTTTATACCGCTGAATTGCAATTGAAACTTTTGGTGGAAAGAAGCCAATTATATAATTGATTCCAAACATATCGGAAAAAATCATTTTACCAACCATAGTCACAGTCAGGATTCTAACCTGAACCTTTCCACTTTTGCGGCGAAATGAGCTTACAATTACTCAACCGTGACATGATGACAGTGGAAAGGTTCAGTTTAGATTCCTGACTGTGACTATGGTTGGTAAAATGATTTTTTCCGATATGTTTGAAATCAATTATATAATTGGCTGTTTTCCAACAAAATTTTTAATACTTTATTTTGTTGGACTCAAAAATACTAAGCTTGTTCTTTTAGAAATCGGTTCAGCTCACATCGAAATACATTTTTATGTTTGTAAACGGCAAACACATAATTTTTATGAATAAAATCTTCAGGATTTCTAGGAACCCTTATAATTTCGTCATGTCCGTTTTTCACAGCCCCATAGCTCTTAAAATTTATCTAAAACTGACATTGACAAAAACGGTGTTACAGCTTGTTAATCACTTTTTATAAAAATCAGTCGAACTACTGAACCGATTTAAGTAAAATTTATATGGAACCACCCGGGGGTATGCCCCAATAAATAAAACAATAATCATAAAAACGGTTCACAAATACAGAAGAAAACGGTGAACATCATTCATACATAAATATAGAACCTCCTCCTTTCTTGAAGCCGGTTAAAAAAATTAGTATAACTTGGATAATAATGGGGTAATTACTGTTTATACATAAAATATTAACGCGTTTAATAATGTTAATTAGTTTAATTGTAACAATAAATTTTATTTTGATTTAATAAATTTTTGATATCAGCTGTTTGACATATTTTCGTAATTCGAATTTGGAAACGCAAGTAATTAGGTAAGGTTATTTATAGTAATGTTATGTAACTTCAAAACTTGTATAAAACAAAGTAAAGTTTCAGCCATTTGTTTCCGAAAGGTTAGTGCAGTGATACAGTGACAGTATTTTTGTGGCAGTTGAAAACAGTTCAAGCATGTTTTTTTAATTTTTTGTGATCTTTGGTCTATTTCACGGCAATAAGGTGATTATGTTCATCACTACATAAATTATAAAACAAAGTCCCCCGCCGCGTTTATCTGCCTGATTTTCTTTCACGATTAGATAGATTGATTCACGAGGAAGGTTTAGATGTATAAAAGAAACTGGTCGGCCCGACTTCGCCCGGGTGAAAAACGGGGATAATCCCAGAAGACCGATTTCAAATTTTTTTTTCACTGTTCGATAGGTGATGCTGTGCAGTAATGTATTAATAAATTATAAATTCATAGCACCCGGGCGAAGCCGGACCGGGCTGCTAGTAGTTTATATTTTGAAGAAAAAAAATACCGAGACCGACAATGGTCGTCTTTGATCCGATAAAACCCGATCGCATCACAGCAAGCAGTAGTAGGCTGTGAATCACGACCATAAAGTATTTCTATTATTTATTATAATAGACAAATGAATGACCTCTCCAACACCTTTTATTGTTTCCTTACAGTTATTTATTAATAACAACTGCACACCGTCCTGTGCTGATTTGTTGAACAATTGATCCGACAGTCTTATTTTGTTTTTCGTTCTTCAATTATTTTATTATATATTAAAATGTGATTTATATTGTTGCACTGTTAATGTGGTTTTATTTTGTTTTCAGGTAAGGGCTACAATTGGATTCTTTTACATTGCTATACAGTCCGTAAGGTAATTTTTTAAGATTTACTTTGGTATAATATAATAATCTATATATATAAAAGAAAGTCGTGGTTAGTTAGTTAGTTACACCATTTATAACTCGAGAACGGCTGGACCGATTTTCATTATCTTTTATTTTTTGGATTTGTCTCCACCCTGGTTAACAGAATAACTATTGAAACATCGGAAAAATTCACCCGGGAGTGAACGAGCGAAGCGAGTGAGTAGTGTATTGCAGTCCGGGCGAAGCCGGGCCGGCCCGCTAGTGTAATATAAATTAATTTGGTAAAATGGATAGGTATTCCATTAATTCCTACCGGAAATATTGTTATGATTCATGAAAAAACCCGTAACCCGTCTGCTCTCTTTTATGACCTCACAAATCCTGAACTCTCTCTACTATAAGTTGACATTTTACCTCTATTATTATATTGTTACGGAAATTATTTATACCGTTTATTATGGCCGTAAAATACACTTTTATTAGCTACGCAATTATACACGTCTGTGTCGCTTAACCGCCGGTCGCCGGATGCCCCTGACCTCCCCCCATTTTCGCCTGGGGAACCATTCACCGTGTGCCGTGTTGGCACTATTAGTTCTCGCCATGCCGCTAGGCTATTGCATACGCCTTGTTGTTATTGTCTATGGTTGTGGTAATTGTCTATGGTTATACGCCAGTGAACCTAAATCGGTAATACAATAGTCATCAGCTGAATCGCAGCGCCTCTGCTCTTGATGCGTGTAACAATATTTTAAGTTGATAGTCGGAATTTCGATTTATTTTCTTCCAATTTTCAATGGTTATAAAACAAATGATCTTATAAATCATATTCGGATTGCAATTGTTATAACGTGGAACTGAAAGTCGATAAATAAGAACGCATAGAACTGGAACAGTTGACATACTATTAATATTCCATAACATTTTCAGAACTTAGCGAGGAAATCTTATAAAGGTTTGTTCGTTTTCTTCGAATTTGTTCGGCATAAAGTTCAGAGCCAGTCTTACTTGGTTTGCTCCTACAGACAATCACGGATTTTTCACTTATACGTCTGATTTTTTGATTATGCACATCCTAAGTATGGAACAGCTGAATTTCTCACTGGATTCCTAACAGCGGAACTAATATTTTAAGGAAGAACGTAGAATATTATGGATAATTTAATTAGTTGAAATACAGTAGAAAGTAGAAACATATGTACAACATTATTGTTTTGCAATAAAAACTGTTCCGATTTTATTTCCGGGACAAATTGCGTCCCGCAAGGATTTTGAACGTCCCCGACTGTAAATAGCCCTGAAAACGGAACGTCCCGGAAAATCCGTGACAGTTGGCAAGCTTACGTGGCACCCACTTAGATCTCAATTCTTTTTTTTTTGGTGTACGCACCCCCCAGGGGAAATATTGGAATGTGGTTGCTTTCGCAAATTGCATTCCAATGTTCTTTGGGAATTAGCGCTCCCAGGAACCCGAGCTCGTACCAGATGGTTTGTGTATTCCGGCTGGCGGATTCTAATACATAAAGGGATTATTTGTTGTGTTGATGACCTGAGTTTTCGACGCGTCTATAATATACAGTCGCGGACTTAAAAAAATTTACACCTGTATCATCAAGTTACCGATTTTTTTAATTTTTGCATATTGTAATTTGGCTTTTGATAGTAATGTATCAATTACTAAGGTTACATCCTAAAAATTCAATAAGAAATTATTATCAAAACACCCCAGTTGTTTATTATACAATCCAAATTACTCAATATTATTCAATTAAAACATAAGAAGATTTGATAATATTTGCTACTAGCAAATTCCTTCCTTCAATCTTGCAATAATTCTTTATTTTAGGTCATCGTTTTAATAATTTCTAGGCATTTAAACGACAATTATTTCTTTTAATTTTTGACATTTACATTTACCTATTAAAAATTAAATTTGTTGCTAAGCTACTGACTTTTTGTGAACTTACACTGAAAAACTCACGTGTAAACTTTATTAAGTCCGCGACTGTACATACAATCAATTAATTTAATTTGGTGTACTGAACTTGGCTCCTTTTTTCACATTTACGTTTTTGGTGGGATTAGAATTACACAGTGCACTGGTGTAGTGCAAAGGAGTGCAGACACTGGTTCCAACGAACGAACCTCACGTGTTTTGCGTGTGTGTGAGTGGTGTTCGAGTGTCAGCGACCTTCCCGAGAACAACTGTTCCATTACGAGTTATAGCACACATTCTATGTGTGTATATTCTACTAGCTTGTATTGACTGGCTATAAAAACCCATAGAATGAATAAACGGTAGTGTATTAGAGCCAAGCGATTAAATTATAATATGGAAGACTCATTCGCAGATTTCATGCTGCGGAATCACCGCTGCACTGTAAAAATACGTAAAAATACTTTGAAAATTAAGGTAGAATTCGCTTGATTTTACTAAGTGATTTTACATTATTATTCATTTTTACACAGAAAACTTCATAAAAACTTGGACTTTTACTGTAAAGTTAAACAAATTTGTGATTTTTACATAAAGTAAATTAAAATTACATAATTTGTGTAATATTCCAATAAAGTGTGTAAAAATTACAAAATAAAATGTATAGTTACATATATAAAATGGATGAATACAAAACAAATTAATGTAAAATTAGTAACCACACATGCGCAATGTGTTTTTATGGAATCTACGCGATGTTCAGGCGATACCTGTTTGCGATGCCATTGTCTCTTTGTGTGCCTATTATACCAGATTAATCGCTAGCTACAAATGGACCATCGATAATCTATATAATCGGCCTTTTCATTTCTTACAGTGTGCTATAGTAAGAATTAGAAACAAATTAACATTCGAAAAAAATAGGGAAAACGCTGCCAATTGACATAACTATAATTGCAATACCTATTAGAAAAAAATCGAGGGCAATGTGGTCCAGTGTAGCGTCACGGCTTCTGGATCAGACTGCCATGGGTTCGAATCCCGCCCCCGCTCATAGATGTTTTGTGACGTCATTTAGTTTTAAGGAAAATTGTTATTTAATGTAATCAAGACGCTAATGACCAGAGTTGTCGACGCGTCTATAATTTACAGTAAATAAATTGAAAATATCATTTTTTATTAACCTATGTCACAGTCGAGATTCAAACCCTAACTCAATTTTGCGTATATATTTTGTAGATATCTATTAACAATATCGTCTAAATATAATTCTTTCTGGCAAATTTCACAGACATTTTTACTTCCCACCTCTACTATGGTAGGGAAGTAATGGATTCAGTCCGCGAAAACAATATTTCGAGATTTTAACAGATTTTCACGTTTTGAGACCCTAGCAATCGTTTAAGATCATTTTCTGACTGATGTCTGTGTGTGTGTGTGTGTGTGTGTATGTGTGTGTATGTGTGTATGTGTGTGTGTATGTGGTCAATTTTTCGCCTTCGATATCTTAAGAACGGAACAACATACGGGCATGCCGATTGTTCTATTGTGTTTATCAGTCTTTAACTTAGATCTGATTAGATTTTGAGTCAAATCGGTTCAGTGGATCCTGAGATATTCAAAAAAACGTCCTCAATGTCACGTATTAACATAGGTAAAAAAAAATATAAATGAATTCTAGATGTTATAATATGAAAAAAATGTAAATATTTTTTTTCTCTAAAATGTATAGTTTTCGAGAAAAAAAATATTTTACTAAAAAAAATAAAAATTGTACGTCAATCAAGGTAACCATGATTTTTGCTATATTAAGTTAGCCATCAGTAGATCACCAAACAAAAAAGAGAGCCATGCTTTTTTCAAAGAATAAAAATTAAATTATGTTTTACAGACCACCAACAGCTAAGGTTATTTGGGCCTAGTCAAAGAATAAAAAAAAAAAAGAGTGTTTATTTTTTGCAAATATTTACTAGGTGGGAAGTATAGGACTGGTCATCAGTCGAATTTTTATATTAGAAATAACTTCGAAAAATAGTTTTGGAACATGGAAGTCATGGTTCACATTAGTTACCGATTTTTAGTTTTGTACGTTGGTGTTTTGTCTATTTGTTTAAAAGCTGTGCATATTTTTGTGCATCATTTATTTCGGAATTTTTATGTATATGAAATATCATAATAACTGACCAGTGTACTTATATTTCATCGAGTGAAATCCAATCTAGTCTATTAACATATATCGTTGTCATCATTTTATTGAATCATGCGATAAACAGAGACAATCGTACAGACTATACAAGACAGAAAAAGAGAAAGAAAGAGAGACATTTTGCTCCTTCGCTGCTGATTTATATTAAGATAAGCCGGTATGATACGGCTCACACCTCCAAATATAAATCTTTCGTATTATTGAAGCTGAATGCACAACTTATTAAGCAATTTGTGCATATGCGAGTTACGTAAATTATTTTATGTCCAAGTGTAAACTCAAGACAGTTTTAGATTGAAACCATTTTGTCACTGAGTTTGCAAATGGCCATTCAAAATAAAAAAAATTCGATTGATGACCCTATACTTACCACCTATAGTAAATATTTGCTAAAAATTAACACTCTTTTTTTATTCTTTAAAAAAAAGCATGGCCCTCTTTTTTGTTTAGTGATCTACTGATGGTTAGCTTAATATAGCAAAAATCATGATTACCTTGATTTACGTAATATTTTTATTTTTTTTAGTAAAATATTTTTTTTCTCGAAAACTATACATTTTAGAGAAAATTACATTTTTTTCATATTATAACATTTAGAATTCATTTATATTTTTTTTTTACCTATCTAATACGTGACATTGAGAACGTTTTTTTTAATATCTCAGGATCCACTGAACCGATTTGACTCAAAATTTTATCAGATCTAAGTTAAAGGCACACGTTCTAATGGCCGCGTCTTTGCGCACGCTCAATTGCTCGTACAGCGCTTACGCAACTGAAGCGACCAATAGAATGTGGACACACTTGCTTCCTCACCGCCTCCCCTTAACAGCAACCACCCCACTCGCTTGTACTACGTCCCTAGATTTCTATGTCTAAGGCCAATCTCCATTGAAGACGGTTAAAAATATTTGCACTTTTAAGGTGCATTTTCATGTGACGCTCGACGCTGGCTTCTAGCGTCAAATGTGGTCACGTGACATAAACGCCATATTGAAAAAAACTCGGGTCGCAGTGCCAAACCCTGCCGACAATATAGTGTATTTGCTAATACAGGCCTTGTGGCTTTAATACGTGAACTTAAGTTTGTTTTTGGACAAAATAAAAAATTTAACCCCTTAATACATCCCTTAAAATAATATTTTTTTCTTAATTTCAATATTATTATCAATGCAACCTCTGTACCACATTAAATACACCCTTCCATAAGTAAATCCGTATCAACAAACTAGTGTTTTCATAAAATTTGAAAGTCCGGTCCTGTCGGGCCGATTTTATTAAAATTTTAGCAGCACGTTTTAATCTTTACTAAAGAGTTAAATTTCAATTTTGAAACGATTCTGACAAATTTTTCGGTATTTTTGGGCCCAAAAACTTTTTGGAACCCCTAAATACAACCCTGAAAAGGGTCCGATCGGGCCCATTTTAAATAGGCTTCTTGCGGTGATGGGTCCCAATATGTGTACCAAATTTCGTTTCAATCGATTAAGTCTGTCGAGAGTTATCGTGTACACACATATATATATATATAAATATATATATAAATAAATAAATAAATATATATATATATATATATATATATAATATATACATACATATATATATAAACATTTTCAAAAATGGTGCCAAATTGTTCAGGAGGCTATGAAATGTCGAGAAATTTTGGTCCGACCCCTAGGTCCCGCCATCCGACCGACGCCAATAGTGTATGTGCCATATTATGGCAAATACACTAAAAATGTAGCGTCAAAGCTAAACATTGTTTAGCTTTTACGCTGGCGTCATTAGTTGTCTCTGGTCATTAATGATACGAGTTTTCTACAGCTAGGTACTGAGTTGTGCATCAAGTATCAACACACAGGCTTGCTAAAGAATTGCTTTATGTTGCTACTAGGGGGTTGATTCTACGAATTTAACCCATTGATTTTATTACTTCGAAAGTACCTATTTATTAAGGAAAATACTATCACCTGATGGTTTTTCGATGGTTAATTAAAATTCCCGTCTCACTTAGAACAAAACAATTTTTTTTTATTGAATACTAAAAACATTAAAATTTCTCAAGATACAATTTATTTTTTCTCATATTCTGGTAGTGCATATAATTACCTATAAAAAAGTAAGCATAGTTATATTTTTAATTTTTATTCCTTATAATTCGTGTACTTTCGCCGGTTATTTAAGTCAAAAATATGGGAATTTCATTTTTGATAATCGTATTCAGACATTGTCTTTTCTGTTAATAAATTTACAAAGAGCTTATTTATTAATTATTATAACAAATTCACCAGGGTTTTGATTTATGGATGTCTTTATTTGACGCTCTCTTTACAAGTTTACAACTGTCAAAACCTTGCTGTCTGTTGACGCTAAAATTTGACGCTGGAACTTGACGCTACAGTTTTTCAAGATGGCGTTTATGTCACGTGACCACATTTGACGCTAGACGCCAGCGTCTAGCGTCACATGAAAATGCACCTTTAAATGTTATGAGTGGATAAGGTGAATTTGAGATGAAAATTTAATTAATGTCTTTTTGTATAATTCCGGTTCACTTCCTTGCTTTGGCTGTTATCTTAATATAAATACTTAAGTTGTATGTTTTTAACATCGTTTGCTAAAAAGAGTTGTCTCAATAAATATTGTATTTAAAGACATGAGTAGAATTTACGTGCATTTTTTAGTAAGATATCTACAACGACATAGACAAAATAATATGCAACATCTAGTGTATTTAAATTGAATTGGTTGGTATCCGTGTCGTAAATATAACTGTACCAATCACACCTTGATGTAATAATAAATTCCCCTAGTACTAAATTAGGGCTGAACAAAAAATATACGAGTGAAAAAAATAGATACATATTTTAAAAGATTAGATTTTGAATGTTTTTTAAAAATTTTGTAGGGTCGTGCGAATTTACATTAAAATGACATATTTTAGCAGACCTGTTTTTTTCGAGCATTAAGAATAGAATAATATTAATATAACTTTTACATTTTTTTAATAATAAATAGTGGTGGGTTTCTAACATTAATTGTCATTTAATTATTTAAATAAAATACTTACAACTTTGAAATTTGCCATTTCGTAAACATTTTATTGAAAACATTTTTTTTGTGAAACTCCCCATCCTTTAGGATATTCTAGGAATATTAAATAGACCAAACGTTAAGTTATCTCTTAAGTTAAGTGTGCTTTACAGTCGTAGCGGTATTTCTCTGGTTTACAAAATCATTTAAACTTTACATGTACTTACACATATACTTTCATTTAAGTAAATATAATTTTTAGAGCAAATTTATGCATTTATGTAAATTATATCAGTGCGCTGAACCCATCAAAAACATTTTTCATGCGATTTCCTATGAAAACAACTACTTAGTATATAATTTTAACTAAGTAAATTTTTAAAATCAGAAAATTATTTGATCATTAAAAAGTATAATAATAATAATGTCGTTTAAAATCTATAGTCGTATATATTTAAGGGGTCGTTCTTAAACTATAACATAACATTTTTTTTACCCTCCTCCCCTCCAATCAAAGGCAACGTAACTTTTCACATCCTCAGTATTCAAATCTGACAACCAATTAGCGTCACAGAAAAGTGACAAAAATCAACTTTCTAAGCCATGCAGACTTTAGAGGTCACCCCCGCTTCCTCCCCTCAAGAGCGTTACGTTATATTTTATGGGCGACCCCTTAAAATGTGCATGTTTCGTTTTGCTGTTGTACTGTGAATAGGGACGTCCCACATTTTTTAGGCTTGGAATCTACGTTACAAATAGATAATAAAACAATTTTTTTTAGAATTTTCAAAAGCTTTTTCTACAAGAAAAAAATTCTTAAAAGTCAATGTAATTTTAAACATAGAATTATACCGCCACGGAAAACTTCATTCGCATCCAGCATTCTTTGATTTGCTGCTGTAGTTGAATCACGCCCACTGATTCATAGATAAAGAGAGAATATAGTATACTGATTTGTTTATGTACAATTGACAGGCCGGCAGTTAGAACTTAGGTTAGGTTCGTCACGAGTTACGACTGACGAGGAAGTATTCCTCTCTTTCCATGAACATACATCTTTTTATCTAAGCGTGGACGTATGTCTGGCTTCATTGGTCTGACTTTTACGTCATCATAATATTATGGCGGCTAAACTCATTCATTTTAAGTGAACACTTTTTTTTAATTCTTGTTTGCAATTAAGAGGAAGGATATAAGAACAGAAAAGTTGGTTTATGTTATTTGTTAATGCATATATGATGTTTAAAATTATCAATTTTTGAAGCGCGGGGCGACCCTATTTTAAATTATTGTACAAATTGAGAGAAAAATATTAGATCTTCCAAAGTTAAATCTCTGTCTGTTTTTTTTATCTCGATGTATCGCAGCCTTTTACACGATGTTCTATTTCAAAGCCTACGTAGATTTAATGGTGACAATTGAATGCCTATAAACAAAATCGTCACCCAATCAAAATACCCACATAAACTTGTTTGGAAGACGCAATTTACGAAATATGATTTTTACACATAAATACAAATAATTCGTTAGAGAAACAGCTATTCAAGCGTTACCAGACTGTTATGGTTTCAACAAACCATGCAAATAAATAAACAGATAAAGTTCGTTGCCTTTATAACGTTGATTTTCAGATGATATTTGATTAGAAAAAATGCGCAAGATTTTATTTGATTTTTATCTGCTTATAGCAAAATATTTTTTCCGATAATCCGATGAAATATTGGTAATTCAGTATGATCTTTCTTGATATACAGACGGAAATTAAAATTGATATGCACGTAGAATTTTTTTTTAGTCAAGATTAGATGTTTTAAAATTGATTTACATATTAATATATTTGACAAGTGTTAGTTCGTTTAAATATTTTCTTAAAACACTGACGCTGGGTTGTAGAAAGCATTGTCAAAAAATCAGATTTGAGAATGACCTTAGATAATTACAATTTTTAGAGTTCCGTACCTCCGAACGAAACCCTATCCGTCCGTCTGTCACAACATACAATTGGCTTCTATCTCACCAACGATAAGAGGTAGCTATAACTTAATTGAAATTTTCACAAATTGTGTGTTGTTGTGGCATAAATTCTGGCAAATAATAATTAGAATGAAATAATAAATTAATGTTTTTATCTTACTACGATACTGACTCCAGCCCGTAAGTACTTCTGTACTGTACAATAGGTATAGAGCTCTACTAAGTGAGCCAGTCGAACGATGATATTTCGGTCGACTAGCTCAGTTGGTACAGTGTTCGACTGAAGATCTAAAGGTACCCGTTTTTTTTGAATCGCAACATTTTTGTTTTTTTATCAAATATTCTGTTAATATATTTTTTTACTTTAAAAAATAATTTAATTAAGTTTGATACGGAAAAATTTTGAAACACTAAAAAGAACAAAATGAAATATAAATAAAAACTTTTTAAAAACAAGCTTAAATAGAAAAATCGGTTAATTTTTTCACGTACTTAACTCCTTATTTTTATTATTATTGTACAGATTCGCACTTGGCTTTGTAGGAACAGTCTAAATCAAAAATAAACTTTTCGGTTTTCTTAATGATTTTTGGAATTGTGGAATTTAAAATAACAAATAAAATGAAATGGTAATACTGTTTAATCAAACCCTAATCGATGTTTCACTGGTTATAGTGGGAGTATCAAATGAGTTTTTAATATTCCTACCTTTTATTTTTAAATAATAAATTAGGAATATGATATCTCTGTGTGCCTATAAAAGCATATCTTATTTCCAATTTATTTCGGTAGTTAATTTTTTAAGTAGTAAATAACTAGCGGATTGTTTCAAAAATTTGATGAAATAAATTTTCTTCCAATCTTCAGTGTAAAATTATTTGTTACAACTTTTATACTAACTTACATTGGGTGTGTTCGCTGATCTCTTCTTTTTATTTTCATCAAAATGATGTGTTGTACATGAACAATCGTGATGTTGTGTGTTTTTCGAAATTATTAAAACCCCTTCTTCCAGAATTAATTGGGCCTAATGCCAAATCATATTTTTGAAGTTATACTTCTTTAGCGAGGGTAAAGAATTGGAATGATCTCTAGTCAAAAATTACCGACTCAAAAATTAATGAAACGCTGACAGAGATAAAACGACAAACGATTTGAATAAAATTTACTGAGGATGGGTTTTAGAGGGCAAAAAATCGATCTACCTAGGTCTAATCTCAGGTAAAATTCATTTTCTTATAGATTTTGTAATTTTAGAAATCAATTTCTTGACGTTTCAAAATAGTATAATATTCTAAGCAGGCTTTGGATATTTATGTATAGATGTTATATTAATTAATTATTTATTAATTTTAAAAATGCTGAGAGGGGAAAAACAAAAATTGTAATGTATGAAGTATAACTTTGACCGTGCGTTTATGTCGCCATATTGATTACGTCACAAATAAACTCCTCCCATAATATGTGAGATCCCAAATGTGACGATAATTTTTTTTTTAACCTAGACCGATACGTTCACATAATAACCATAATAGTCGCCTCTCATCTATGCGTTATTCATTATGGTGGTCGTGGGTTCGATGGCCATCATAGTGTCGCGGTGCAGTGCCGACCAAAAGACACGATTGGAATGTATTTGTGTTGGATACCGAACTAACATAGGTCCTAACCCAGTCAAACGGTAGATGTTTATCCTGTCATATAGGTATATTGTGATTTCATTTTTCAATGTCTTTCTCGACCCTCCTAATATTAGAGTAGGTATATATCTAAATGAGGTATATTACTGATGAGTAGTGACAGTATGTTAAAACGAGCGATTTAGTGAGTTTTAACAATCATACGAGTCATAATATCATTACGCACGAGATATACCTATATGGTATTTTTTGCCATACCCACTATAAAATAGCTGCTTTTCATTTCATTTTCAGTATTTTCAAAATTGTTTGGCAGTTCATTTTGTGTCGCCAACTTCACTTCTATAGTAGGCCGGGAGTAGCTGTCGGACGTAGATTGATGCCCCAAAAACAGAAATTATTTTTGAAAAATAATTTTTTGGATCCCCTCCCATAGAGTTGAAAGTGTACTTAAAATTGTTTTCACTTACCCCATTGAGTGGGGTGTCTTTAGATAGATCTCCTAAAATGCAACAAAACGTGTTTAGGATCTTTTGATTTTTTAACACTTCAGTTACGAGATATTTGCTTTCAAAGTCGTTATCAAAGCGTCCCCACATCTAATTTCTGAACTATCGATGCAAAAAAACTTAAAAAACTCCTCAATGTAGCCTTTAGCTAGCACTTTCAGGGAAAATTATAATGAACACTGTAGCAAAAATAGTTTATTAAAAAATTAGATAAAAACTCTTTTTCGGAAGCAAGGTGAAATGGCTTTTATTTATAAATATGTCACACGAACACTACGGAACCCTATCAGTTACGTGCCCAACACGTGCTTTGCCGGTTTTTTCCATAGAGATATCATATAGATAGAGTAGGGGAGCCTCGGAAAAGAGAGACA
The DNA here is from genome assembly GCA_039654895.1 of Mongoloraphidia duomilia. NCBI lineage: Eukaryota > Metazoa > Arthropoda > Insecta > Raphidioptera > Raphidiidae > Mongoloraphidia > Mongoloraphidia duomilia. The sequence continues at coordinate 47,853,302 of CM077520.1, read as the reverse complement.
GAAAACGAAGCAATTCTCTTTTCCTTGTCTTTAGAATTAGAATTAGAATTAGATTTATTGTTCCACATATCTGTTTTCAAATAACAAAACAAAAACAAAGTAAGAAAAATTTACTAACTTGTGGAACTAGATCCATCTGAAGGAAAGACCTGTTATAGATGAACCATCACAAAAATCTATATTATATGATGTTGAAAAAGGATATAATAATATAATTCTCTGCTATAATATAATATAATTTAGTTAGGAAATTATGTTTAATAGAATGACTATACAGTTTACTTCTAAAAATTAATATTCAATAAACTTTCAACATTTGAATTTTTTAGCAGCGATTGATATATATATTGTACAAATTTATTAGTTGTATTTACGGTTTTTATATGGATTGGTAACAGATTAAATATGTGGGGAGCTGTAAATACAAAATACCTCTGAAATAAGATTCTGACGCATTTGTGAATTTAAAAATGTATAGTATGCGGTTATCTATTTGTGATAGAAAAAGATAGAACAACTGCTCTATTGTCCATCTTTATCTTTTGCATTCACACTTTTTTGGGTGACTTCAATGATATTTCTATGGTTTTTCCCCTAAAGTAGTAAAAGTTGGTTTAATGTCCCGATTCAGTTTGTATGATTAGTAGTTCTGAACCAATAAGGCGGAACGCTATGTATAGTGTCGATGAGTCTTATCGCAGTTGTCCCCTCTAAGTCTTCTATAGCCTATCTATACAGATAGATATATTGTCACATTTGGCTGTTTTTAAATGTTGTTTATATTATTTTGTTTCTACACGACTGTTCTCTTAAATATATGTAGTTATTATACACATGGTGTTCTTAAATTGCTGAAGAACAATCTTTTTCTAAAATTGATTAATTAAATAAATAAAATAATAAATTAATAAATAAATAAATAATAAATTAATAAATAAATAAATAAATAATAAATTAAATAATAAATACGGTATAAGTACCATGTGCCTCCGACTATTGTACGCGCAGCGAAAGCGTTTGAAATCTGTCTCTTTGCGACCGTAGCGGTTTGGGTACAGCCGCATCACAGTGCGAATAGAAGTACTCGGTTGCATACGTTTTGTTGCTTGCGGCAGCCGGACGGCTGACCGCATTGCGGGTAGCCGCTATAAGTGTATATGCGGTACTAGCTGTGGATAAAGACGTATTCTACGTCAAAAATAGTTGCTAATTTTTTACAACATCCTGTATATTTTAACACAGGTATTTCCTATAATAGACAAACGCCTACATCTAAATACGTTGTTCGCAATTTAATTAAAATATTTCCTGAGACTTCCAATTCGGTTATTTTTCATTTCATTTACATTATAGTTAACATATTATACAGTTTAGATTTTGTATTTCTGTACGATTAGAATTTGCTAATTTGATACATAATGAATGTTTGTGGACTTAAAACATGTCAACTGCTAAAAAAATGAACCATTTACAAATAGATTGATGTCTTAAAACCTCAGAATAGAGATAGTTATAGAAACAGCATATCACGTCGCTTGTGAAGCTACAACTAGATACCAAAGTGTGACCTGTCAACTGTCAAGTACAGTTTACACTTCAGTTTTTCAGTGTAAGTTCACAAAAAGTCAGTAGCTTAGCAACAAATTTAGTTTTTAATAGGTAAATGTAAATGTCAAAAATTAAAAGACATAATTGTCGTTTAAATGCCTCGAAATTATTAAAACGATGAACAAAAAAGAAGAATTATTGCAAGATTAGAGGAAGGAATTTGCTAGTATCAAATATTATCAAATCTTTTTATGAATGAAAAATTATTTTAGGAGGTTTTTAGGATCTGTAAATGAAAAGTGACACGTTATTATTGATCGCGACGTTTATATTTATTGATAAGTAGATGGAAACCTTTATAGGAAAAAGAATTGAAAATAGCGCCATCAAAATGTTATTGAAAGTTTTGAAAAAGAAATGTTTTTGACTGATAAAATTGGAAATGAAAAATACGGGTGCTGGTACGACAGACGTGCGCGGGCTAAAGAGAAACTTGCGTGTGTGTTAGAAAAAGATGGCGACAACAGCTCAAGGCGACACTTCTGCCGATAATGACGTGACAACTTTATGTGTACCGGCTGTGGCACTAATGGGTCTACTGATAGTGTGTATACCTTAACAGAGAGGCGCTGCAGTTGCTATCGGGCGGCACAAAAATATTCAATTCTGTAATTGGGAAATTACAGTCGAACCTCACAAAGTCGAAGGAGAAGTGAAAATCATTCGGGTTACTTAAAACAACTGACATAGCCTATTTTAAATTGGGAACTTTGGAGGGGGGTTGGATAATCGATATAGGAGGACAACACTTGACATAGGGACAAGAGCGGATACAGAATTTTTTTCGGTGGGACACAAGGACTAGACGGGCAAGCATTTCCAGTGTCCTCATAGGCTAACAGATCGAAGAGTTTTATAATGGATCATGACGTCACTAGTCGATAAACGGCAATTTAAGATCCGCTTTACAGACACGAAAAAACATTAAAAACGTGCACGTGTTGAATAAATTAATATTTAAATCTGTCTTTTTTCAATTTTTGAACTTATGAACTGCAGGTACGTACTAACTATAGACTTGATTACACGTCGTTAAGTACGGTCAACAAAGGTCCTGTCAGTGCAATGTTGAAAGTGTTTAATAAGTTGCCCCAAGAGATCAAAAATTTACCAGTCACCAAATTTAAACAGAAATTAAAATTTATATTATTACAGAAAACTTTTTACTCTGTCGAGGAATTTTTTAATCATAAGTTTTAAACTGTATACTTTTATACTGACGCATTCTACACTGTATATACAGTATTAACAGAATAAAGTTTATATCTAGCTACTTACTTAGGTAGGTCTATAAATTTTTCTATACTTAGAGTAGAAAAAAATGCCATCAGGCATATTATTGCAATTTTTCAATAATTATTTTTTTAATTGCGGAAAAATACAAGATAACGCTGTAGTGTTTTTTAACATCTAATAATTATTGTTAATTTATAATTTAATATTCCCTAATAATATATTAGGGGATATTCTTACTTATATGTATATTGTGATCTATATCTATCTATAATAACAATATAATAATAATTTTTATTCACAAATAGATAGCTGATTTCTAATGTATTTAATTTCTGTAACGATACTGAATGTGCATAAATTGTGATAAAATAACTCCATAATTTAGCCAAATTGTGCATGCTTCAACTAACGCATTTAAGTTCATATGATAAAGACCACCAGGCCTATGATAAACATGCTTCTGTACAATTTGCACATAAAACTCTCTCAATGTTCGAATTGGACCTTTAATTATTTTAGAATCGATATCTTCAATTTTCAGTGCACCCTGTCGGACTATTTCTCCGGTTTCATTTGCCGCTGATGTAATACACCCACCTATTATTCCCCACGTTGCAATTCCCAGCTAAAAATAAAAATAAATTATTCTGTGCTGTGCACATTTTATTTTAATGTACCTATGCATAAAAATTAGTAAATAATTGAATCTAGGTACCTTTGTTACGTCTTGCAGCTTCTTTTTTTATTTTGATTATGACGCCTTTCGGCAACAGGTTGCTATCTTAAGATAAAATTATTAAAGAATCACTCACCTAGTTGTCTTTAAATAATTTAAAGACAAACCAAATATTGTGATTCTTAAATAATTTTATCTGAAGATGGCAACCTGTTGCCGTTACGCGTCATTATACAAAATAGACAAAAAGAAGCTACAAGACGTAACAAAGATAATATCTATTAAATTATTTACTAATTTTTACTCATAACGTGGCAGACCAAACACACACAAAATGTATCTTAATGTAAGCATGTGTGGCAGGGTAATTGCATTTTATTGATTCTGTTGCCACTGGGAAAAAAATTCTAATTCTTTCTTCAATCATCATCAATATTATCATATTATGGATTGCAACTTTACTCTATATTCAGTCAATTATTTTTAAATTTTCAATTAATTGTAAATAGTTAAAACATTACAAATAATTTGAAAACAGAAATAATTTGGAATGGTTTGACTATTTTCAATTAATTGAAAATTTAAAAATAAATGGCTGAATATTCAAAAATCTAGATTTGTATTTCAACAGTCATAATTCACCAGTATTTTAACTTTATAATATTATGGGGGTTACTTACGAATGAAAATGTTGAGTATGTTATAATTAGATAAAGGAATATAGGTGAATAAGGCACAATGAATAAATCGAGCCAAAATTGTGTCGCATAAAAAATGACAAGTAGTCCACCTAATATCACTGTAGCGTGTATTGCTATCAGCTGTATTCCATAAAAATTATTTATATCATCAACGATATTCGAAAGAATCGAATGACATTCGGCCAGTGTTCGAATTTTATTGATAAATTGCTTTGCACCTTTTTTTGATCTTCTAGATTTATTATAATTATTGTTAGAATAATCTTTAATCTAAAAAATAATAACAGTGATAATTTAATAAATTATAAAAATCAATACAAATAATTCAAATTGTAACTTTGTCAGTAATTCTAAGTTTTTAACGAAATTAAAACTTAGATAGAGTGTAGATTATAGACGCTCAGCAGCTGAGGTCATCAGGATTAGAGTTGGGTAAAGCACTGACCTAAGTGCTTGAAGCACCAAGCATCAAGCACTCACTGAAGCGCTTGGAAAAACTAAACATTAAGCATTTTTCCAACATTACAGTAAAAACATACATTATGTTGAACAAAATAAGCTAAGGATAACCGAAATATGTTTTATTAAAAATGATTATTACGCTTATTACGTGCTTTCTGCCTTCCCCTAATGATCGCTGTTGTCGAGCGTCTATAATCCACAATTCATTCATTTATTCTGCCTTGCGTTTTGCGTATTTCTTGCTTGGGGTCTTGCGTTTTGCTTAAAATTATAGTACCGGTGTCATAAGCAATGACATTCCGATGATCTATATTCGATATGTTTTCTAACCGTAATTATCTGGTCATGTTTGTTAGATCTTCGTATAATTTAATCGGAATAAAGATAAAATCACTCACCGAACTGTGGAGTTTTTTATTAATATACCAAAAACGAGAATAAACGGTTCCAAGTAACACTAGAGTTTCTAATGCCAACGCCAACATTATGTAAAAACATATAGAGCGAACCCAATAACATTTTGAATGTTTCAGAGTTAGAGCAGTTTTGTATGCTAGAAAATCCAAGATATTTGTATATGTTGCAGATGTTAAAAATAGAATTATTCCCAATATACAAATTGAATGCATATTTTTGTAGCTCTTGTCAATTCCTAACAAACTGTCAACTACTTGAATATTGTTGGTTATGGATTCAATTTTGTGGAAATTGATACCGGACGCCATTATGACAGTAACTAAAGCTACGGACGTATAAGAAGTAACTAAAGTTACATCCATTATTACTGATAAAACGTTATAGTTAAAGTTCGCAACCAGAACGTTAAACATATAATGAACATAATAAATATAAGAAAGTATAATTATAGAACATAAAAACAAATTATAGTATATTTGTTTTTTTGTTTTTTTACAGATTTGTCCATTTTTAACGTTTATGCAGTTTGATCCAAAGATTGAAATTGTTTTGCAAATTGGAATTAGTGCTTCGATGTACGACATCTTAAATTAATGAACTGTTATTTTTATTTAATAATTAAAAAAAAGTTCATGTCTGCTCTAAAATTAGTAATTCTGTTATGATATTGCACTGTTACGTGTTTTAAATCGTGCTAATTTTATAAAGCTTGAAAAACAGAATTGTTAAAATTGTTAATATCACTGTTTTTTGTGGAAAATCACACTCCGTTGTATTCACAGCTATTTTTTCTGCTGAAATAATTATCGATTGTGAAATATCAAAATTAATAATTCATTAAAAAAGTATATTTCAGATATTTTACACGCAAACTTTCAATCGAGGCACTTCCATTAATATGAATTATTTATTTGTACATTAAAATAATCTAATAAAATAATTTTGTTTGTTGCCACGCTTTATTGATTTTATGCCATTTTTTTACAAAATTATGAACAGTTTATTATAAGGTAAATGATAAAATCAAACGATTTTTCAACCCCTTATATCCACAACAATATTATTCACATAACAATTAGAGGTGAAAATAATATATATCAGACAGCCAAGCTGCCATGATTTGTATAAGCTATATCTAAGAAAAAATCAAAGGACCACTGTCGGGAATTGAACCCGAAACTTCCAGTTTCCGGCTAGGTGAGTTACCAATTTCTCCACAGTGCCCGAGAGTGGTAACTGATCCCCTCTTATATATAGCAATTACAGATATGAAAACTCACTACATGCGAGAGTTGATTATTTAAATAAGCCACAATGCACAATACAACCATTTAAAACAGTCAAGTCAATTAACATGCGAGAGCTAACATTTTTTTTAAGGTTTTAACTTAAATAACTCGTTAGGCCGGGAAGCCATACCTATAAATAAACAAAGGTTTGAGTTCTTGTGGACAGTAATATTAGGTAAATGATAAAATCAAACGATTTTTTAATAGTTTATAGTTTTTTATAGTTTATTATAAGTTAATTTTAATTAAGTATAGATTACATTAAAGATAGATGGGGATAAAGCTGAAAATTCAAATCCTAATACTAATAATAAAACGCTAAAAGGGACGTTTTCTTGTTATACTTTTTATAAAGAATTTTCATTTGTACAAAATACCTACATATTTCAAATAAATCATCACTTAAATTTATTATGAAAAAAAATTATAAATTTAAATTGGTGCTAGATCTAAATAAGCCTGGCCATTGTTGGCCTTTAAAAACAAAACATTCTGTTGGCCCAATTGATGTAAATCAGATAGGAATACTGCCTTTTTTCGCGGGCATCGAGCTTTAACAATAGATTAAATTTTGTATAATTTATTTTTATCCACAAATAGATGGTTGGTTTCTAAAGTATTTAATTTCTGTAACGATATTTAATGTGCATAAATTGTGATAAAATAACTCCATAATTTAGCCAAATTGTACATGCTTCAACTAACACATTTAAATTCAAATGATAAAGACCACCAGGCCTATGAGAAACATGCTTCTGTACAATTTGCACGTAAAACTCTCTCAATGTTCGAATTGGACCTTTAATTATTTTAGAGTCGATATCTTCAATTTTCAGTGCACCCTGTCGGACTATTTCTCCGGTTTCATTTGCCGCTGATGTAATACACCCACCTATTATTCCCCATATTGCAATTCCCAGCTAAAAATAAAAATAAATTATTCTGTGCTGTGCACATATTATTTTAATGTATGCATAAAAATTAGTAAATAATTGAATAGTTACCTTTGTTACGTCTTGCAGCTTCTTTTTGTATTTTGATTATGAAGCGTTTCGCCATCTTCAGATAAAATTATCACCTGGTTGTCTTTAAATAATTTAAAGACAAACCATGTGAGTGATTCATAATTTTATCTGAAGATGGCAACCCGTTGCCGTTACGCGTCATAATATAAATACAAAAAGAAGCTGCAAGACGTAACAAAGATAGGTATTTATTCAATTATTTACTAATTTGTACTCATAACGTGGGTTGGAGACCAAACACACATAAAATATTTCTTAATTGCATTTTATTGGTTCTGTTGCCACTGGGAAAAAAATTCTAATTCTTTCTTCAATCATCATCAATATTATGGATTGCACCTTTTCTCTATACCAACTAGAGTCAACTTAACCTTATAATCTAGATTTTTGGATATTCAGCCATTTATTTTTAAATTTTTAATTAATTGAAAATATTTAAAATTACGAATTATTTGAAAACAGAAATAATTTGAAATGTTTTGAATATTTTCATTTAATTCAAAATTTAAATATAAAAATAAATGGCTGAATATCCAAAAATCTAGATTTGTATTTCAACAGTCATAATAACATTCACCAATACGTTAACATTATAATATTATGGGTTACTTACGAATGAAAATGCTGAATATGTTATAATTATATAAAGGAATATAGGTGAATAAGGAGCAATGAATAAATCGAGCCAAAATTGTGTCGCGTAAAAAATGACAAGTAATCCACCCAATATCACTGTGGAGTGTATTGCTATCAGCTGTATTCCGTAAAAAATATTTATATCATCAATTACATTCGAAAGAATCGAATAACATTCAGCCAGTATTCGAATTTTATTGACAAATTGCTTTGCTTTTTTAATTGATCTTCTAGATTTATTATAATTATTGCTAGAATAATCATTAATCTAAAAAATAAGAACAGTGATAATTTAATTATAAAAATCATTTGGAGAAAAGATAAAATAACTTACCACAATGTCGAGTTTTTTATTAATATACCAAAATCGAGAATAAACGGTTACAAGTAAAACTTCAGCTTCTAATGCTAAAGCCATCATTATGTAAAAACATAAAGAGCGAAACCAATAACATTTTGAATGTTTTAGAGTTAGAGCAGTTTTGTATGTTAGAAAATCCAAGATATTTGTATATGTTGCAGATGTTAATAAAAGAATTGATCCCAATATACAAATTGAATGCATTTTTTTGTAACTCTTGTCAATTCCTAACAAACTGTCAACTACTTGAATATTGTTGATTATGGATTCAATTTTGTGGAAATTGATACCGGACGCCATTATTACAGTAACTAAAGCTACGTACGTATAAGCAGTAATTAAAGCTACATCCATTATTACTGATAAAACATTATAGTTAAAGTTCGCAACCAGAACATTAAACATATAATAAACATAATAAATATAAGAAAATATAATTATAGAACATAAAAACAAATTATAGTATATTTGTTTTTTCGTTTTTTTACAGATTTGTCCATTTTTAACGTTTATGCAGTTTGATCCAAAGATTGAAATTGTTTTGCAAATTGGAATTAGTGCTTCGACGTACGACATCTTAAATTAATGACCTGTTATTTTTATTTAATAATTAAAAAATAGTTTATGTCTGCTCTAATATTTGTAATTCTGTTATGATAGTGCACTGTTACGTGTTTTAAATCGTGCTAATTTTATAAAGCTTGAAAAACAGAATTGTCAAAATTGTTAATATTTCACTGTTTTTGTGGAAAATCAAACTCCGTTGTGTTCACAGCTATTTTATCCTGATGAAGTAATTATCGATTGTGAAATATCAAAATTATTAATTTATCAAAAAGATATATTTCAGATATTTTACACGTAAACTTTCAATCGAGACAGTTCCATTACCTACTATGAATTATTTATTTGTAGGTACATTAAATTAATCAAAGAACATAGTTTTGTGTGTTGCCATGCTTTATTGATTTTATCCCATTTTTACATATTTATGAACAGTTTATTATAAGTTAATTTTACTAAGTATAGATTACACTAAAGATAGATAGGGATAAAGATGAAAATTCAAATCTTAATACTAATTACAAAACGTTGAAAGGGATGTTTTCTTGCAAGTTACTTTTTTTAAAGAATTTTTATTTGTACAAAGTACATATTTCAAATCATCATTTGCATTCGTTATTAAAAAAATAATAAATTATAAATTTAAATTGATGCTAAATCTATATAAACTTGGCCGTTGGTGGCCTTTGAAAACAAAACACGCCAATTAATCTAAACCAGATAGGAATAGGTACTTACTGACTTTTTTCGTGGGCATCGCGAACTTTAACAATAGATTAAATTTTGTATAACTTTTGTATGACTTTAAAAAAAAATTTTAAAAAACCTCCTTCAAAAAAGCAACTAAAAAAAGAGGAAAATAATAAGATTTTGAGGTCAGTTTAATTTCTAAAACTTTTATGTTTACATTTATTTTATTAAATTGGCGCCGACCTCAAAATTTTATTATTTTGCTTTTTTTTTAGTGACTTTTGAAGCAGGTTTTTTTAAGTTTTATAATTTTTACTTTTTAGTGACTATAATATGTAGTTTGCACGTTATTAACAGACTTCTGTTTCGATATTTGATTACTGCACTATATAATAAAGAAAACCACTGAACCGATTTTAGTAAAATTAATGTGAAACCACTCTGACTGTATGTCCTATTAAATAAAACAAGAATTATCAAAATCGGTTCACAAATGCAGGGGAAATCGGTGTACATACATAAAAAAGAAAAAAAAATACATGCCGAATTGAGAACCTCATCCATTTTTTGAAGTCGGTTAAAAACAAATCTATATATTAATACGTGAACACCGAAAATTGTGGTACCTTTTTTACACTACTTATTATAAAAGGAGGAGAATAAAACTTATATCATTGAAAAGGTATGTGCAATAAGTAGATGTGCACAAAAAAAATACGTAATAATGTGTGTATGATGCCGTTAAGGCAGGTGAAATAAATTGAACATACACACATGATTTCCCCATACAAAACGCTTTAACCACAAATACGTTGTTTCTCTCGCTGTTTAAAGACCTCTGGTGACACAACACGGAAATTCTATGAACTATAAATATTTTTGGATTTTTTCGTTGTCGGTACAGTTATATGTTGAATTTGTGTTTATAAGGTTATGTGACAAATAAATGTGGGTTTACTTTACAGACACAATTGATCGAATTTCGACCACATGCGATATTATAGTAATTAATTATTATAAATACAAATTTTAACACGGACGTCGTGAAAAAATACATAATTAAATGAATGCATAATGACTGCAAACAGTATATGAAACACCTGTTATGTTTACTTTACATGTAGTCTAGCAGTGGTGTTGGAATATTGACTCTCGCATATAGTGGTTTTTCAGTGACAGAATGCTTTAAAGGGAGAAAGTCGGTCGTTTGAAAATGTGTCACTGTGTGAGTAATTGTAAACTCAGTCCGCCGCGATAGTGGAAAGTTTAGGGTTAGAATCCCTACGGTGACATAGGTTTGAATTAATGAATTTTTCCTGATTACAGCATTGTGTTACGTCATTGTTCTTACTCAGGTGTTTCATATACTGTTTGCAGTCATTATGCATTCATTTAATTAATTATTATATTTGAGATCCATAAATTGTATTAGAATAACACTGTAGGTTAACAAAACTGTAATTATACTTGGGATTATACGAAGCTCAGCATTGAAAAATCCCCTAGCAGTGTGGATGACCGGTCTCTGTGTAACTTGTTCGTGAAAATCTTCTAATACTCTTAAAGAAGCTTTCATTGTTTTTTTTATTTCCATCTGACAACAGTGTGTTATTAAAGCAGTGTTATTCGCTTCCATTGTAATTAAATTACCCGCATACGCCCAAATAGATATTCCAAACTAAAACATGTTTTAAAAATATATGAGCACTGTGGTTGGAATAAATACAAAGATAAAGAGAGTTACTTCTTACCACAACAGTTTTATTGATGGATGTACATTTCGAAAGCTATGCTTTCATCTTCAGCAAACGCTATACATGTATAGTGTTTGTTGAAGATGAAAGCATATAGCTTTCGAAATGTACATTCATCAATAAAACTGTTGTGGTAAGAAGTAACTATCTTTATTTTTGTAAAACATCTAATATTGATGAATATTCTCAAATATTAAAAGATGTATGCAAACATCATAATTTCCTGAAGTATTATTAGTCCAAGACCTCATAACGATTTTTCGGTAAGTGTTTGATTTAACTTGCAATTTTGTACGCCTTTATACGATAGATAAATAGGGAACCGAAGCTTTGGCTGACTTTTTTTGGGACATAAGGTACGTACTGCGCATGGAAAAAATTTGCAAAAAAATATTTGTCAAAAAAATTATTTTATTCGCTACCAAATTAGAACTAGGTATATAAAAAAGTAAGTTTATTTTGAACATAAAAATGGACACCTCAGACGGTGTAGATGGTGCTGACATAGAACCAAATTACACCGAAATTGTATTTCGAAAAAATGGAAAAAAAATGTTTGATTCACACAGAAATTTCAATAGCGTTTTAACTAGATATATTTAAAAATACTTGCAAAAAGTCAAATGATTTTGTCGGTGTTTAATATTTGACAATTATAATTGCCAAGCGTGAAAACGAATATAACGTGAGTAAGAAGCGTTGTGGACAAGAATGAGTGTGAGTGGGAGCGTTTATCGGCAGCTCTGGTCGGCTTTAGCACACTCTCATTGGCTGTTGAAAGGTCACGTGTTCTAGACCAAATGCGCAGTACCTCATGTCCCAAAAAAAATCAGCCATAGCTTCGGTTCTTTATTTATCTTAGTATCGTAAAGGTGTTTCCGTACAAAATTGCAAGTTATATCAAACACATACCAAAAATTAGTTGTGTGCTCTCCGACTGTATTCTTGTAGAAGATAGATAGTTCGGAACAAGGCTATAAATAATGTTCCAAGCTGTTTTATGTTCAATTTCTAATTTTAGAGCCTTGAAGGTGGAAATACATTTTCCGATATGTCAGCAAATACAACAGCTTCAAACATTATCGTCCACATTTGCCCAGAAATTAAACCTTCGGCAAAACATTCAAATAATAAGTATTTTCGTTCGCTTTTTTAGCATTTTATGCAATCATGGCTTCGGTTAAAAAACTAGCCTTCGGTCTGACTCTAATTCTAAGTATTGTTGTTCATGTTGAGGATAGTTATATTCTTTATATTTACTTACAACTGAAATCAACACGTACAAAGACGTTGTGAAGAACATAATATGATTATATGGACAAACGAATACATCCAACCAGATTTGAGCGCCAAAAAAAATAGCAGTCAATCCCATAAAGAGCATGCTGATGTATAGGCTTGCTAATTGAATACCATAACACCAGCTAAGAGCATCTACCACTTCCGATGTGATCATGTGACACTTCGCCAAATTTCGGATTTTCAGCGCGAACGATCGGGGAAAAATCCACTTTTTGTTAATTGCGGATACAGTTCTTTTAAATGTGTATTCATTGATCTGAAAAAATGGAAACAATATATAATTGCAACTTTTACCTTTAAACCACGATAGCAAAACCCTTTTTGCTTTATTGTGTATAGTGAGACTTCGTTTTTTGCTTCTTGTTCAATACTCAGTAGAATGAAAATAGTAAAACACTAAATTTGCTTCCAGAACAAGATATAAAACTCTTTATTTAATCAAAGAGATTGACGACATGTTTCGAGAGCTTAAGCTTTCATCATCAGGTCAATTTAAAAAACAAAATTTTACAAGAATTGAAAAATGTGTACAAATAACAAAGTAACAAAGAACTTATTTGTACACAATTTTCAATTCTTGTAAAATTTTGTTTTTTAAATTGATCTGATGATGAGAGCTTAAGCTCTCGAAACATGTCGTCAATCTCTTTGATTAAATAAAGAGTTTTATATCTTGTTCTGGAAGCAAATTTAGTGTTTTACTATTTTCATTCTTACTACCTTTTTGCTTTGTTCCAATTTATTAGGTACTAAAAAATGAGATGTCTTTGATATACTTGTCCTAAGTCAGTGTATAAATAGACCAATGATATGAGATTATTAGATCAATATTACGTACTGATCAAAATAACGGTTTTCAGTAAACCCAACAAATTTTCATTAAATCAAAATATACAGAATATCTGTAGGTTTTTTTACGGTATTATAATTAATCAAGAAATTATTAGTCCTATCCGTAAATAAATTCACATATTAGTGAATAACACAATATATCAGACGACATATTATCGCCATGATATTTAATAGAAGGCTACAATATAAGACAATTATCGCCATGATATTTAATAGAAGGCTACATTATAAGAAAAATGTAAATGCCACTGTCGGGACTTGAACCCGAAACTCCCGATTACGCGTCAGGAAAGTTTCCATTTACGCGTAATCGAGAGTTTCGGGTTCAAGTCCCGACAGTGGCATTTACATTTATCTTATATTGTAGCCTTCTATTAAATATCATGGCGATAATATGTCGTCTGATATATTGTGTTATTCACTAATATGTGAATTTATTTACGGATAGGACTAATAATTTCTTGATTAAAATTTCATTAGTAGTTTGTGGCGTAATGAGATATATTACTGACAAGTAGTGACAGTATGTTAAAACGAGCGATAGCGAGTTTTAACAGTTACATGAGTCATAATATATCACATTATGCACGAGATATTACATTACCATTACCACGTAAACAAAATTATATACTTTCGGCGATTGCGGGTTAAAAGCGTTTAGGGTTATGGCAATAAAGTTTCACTTGCACCGTGGTTTCATAAAACCGCAACCTATAGTTTAAAAAAATTGATAATTACCAGTTTTTTCAATTTTCTATTTATTTGGTAAAATCGATAATAACTATGTCCCAAAAATACCATAACTTCTGTGGCAAATGTCAATGCAAGATGAATTGCTAAAACTTTTCCTAAGTAAGCTTTGGAATATTTGAAAGTTAGTCCTGTTTTAAAGGCAAAAAAATCGCATGTGCTAATAAATATAGCTAATACAAGTGAACCGTAAGCAGAAACCAAGCTTATGAAAGACGCAATTTTGTAGCTTTTATCTATATCTAACATTTTATCAACCAAATTTATTTTTTCGATGAGCGATTTGACTAAATTACTGTAAATCCCGGATGCCAGAATCAAAACCAGCAATACAGTTATTGAATAAGATGTCACTACTGTCATATCAATAAGAAAATGTGATATGCTAATATCAAAATTTAATACTATTCCCCTTAGGAATATGTCTAAATAATAAATATATGAGAATATCATCAAAACCAATAGAAAATATGTGTAAAATAACTGTTTTTTTGTTTTTTTTACAAGATAGTTGTTTTCCACATTAAGTTGATTAACTCCAAAGAGAGACACTATTTTAAGAATTGGTTTAATTGTTACGATAAAATTCATTTTTCACACTTTTAATCTAAAAATATTAATTTCGAATTGATTCCTCGTTATTCTGTATGGAAATTTCCAGAGTAGAATAGATGATAACTTCCCTGGTTTCGGAAGTTTTCGCTCAACTTTATTTCTTTTTTTGTTATTTTTATTTAACACTTTTGGTAAAGATTTTAACGTAAAAATGCCTTTATTGCCCTTTTATCAACGCTTTAAACTAGAAAATGTAGCGTTGCTATTCAAAATGACTTTCATATACAGCTCACATTTCTGTATTATCGACGAATGCTTTCATGCGTCATATCGAATTTACCTTGTAATAATACAAATTGTAAAATATTTTATTACGATTTTATTTAATCATGATAAAACAACGCATTATGTAACATAAAGCTTTTAAGTATTAAGTTTATATCGATCCTTTTAATATTATTAACCAATTAATGGCCGAATATTTGTATTGTGATAATAATTCAAAGTATGTGTTATTGTTACAAAACTGTTTTCTGAGTTGGCGGAATAAATATTTATTTACAATAATTAAAAACACAACAATATTAAATACAACAACCAAAATCAGTTCTGACAATCAACACAAGTAAACAATTACTATATTTACAAAGATTATTTAATTCTAATTATTTATGTTTGTATATTTATATTCACTCAGATTTATTTCGCACTATATTCGCTGTTCAACATAGTCACAGTATAATCTACACTGACTGACTGATCTCCGTTGAACTGATTAATATTTATATCACAGATTGCACGACTCACCATTGACTGCTCGATTCCCGTCGACTCGCTGCTTATATAGAGCGCGCGGTGTACGCTCAGTGCGTCCTCGTATTCTCTAGCGTTGTCTAGAATCTTCGCGTAGGCACCAGTGTGTTCAGCAAGCAGACTCCCGTTTCTCAGAATTCTTGCCTGCCGCTTATATACAGGGTGATCCGTAACATTATTATAGCGATTATACATTTAGATCATATATTACGCAAAAGTTTCGTTAACAAAACATTATTCCTTACCTATAAGTACCTATTTTATAAAAATAAAAAAAATATGAAGCTTAAAATGAAGTGTCTACACAGTACAAAGCTACAAAAAAAATAATTTCATTGCTTGGCCAGGGATGGGTTAATTATAAAGATAACACATGAAAAGTAAATTATGTGGGTTAATGTTCATTATCACAGATCAGATAAGATGACATTTAGTTGACATTTGCAACCAATACCTTAAATACAAAATATATTTAGGTACTATTATGTATATATAAAAATGTAGAGCGCTCCAGAATTTGCCAGCTGCTTTTTAAAAATTAACAAAAATTTAATTCTAAAACTGTTTATACAAAATTATAAAAATAACCACAAAGCACCAAAACGTTTAACAAATTATTTTTAGACGCTGTGCTGCTTTGTGGTTATTTAATATTGTGTATTACTCTCATTAAAACTTTTTACTTATTTGGGGAAAAAATTAAAAAAAAAACAAAAAAACAAAAGAACTTACTAAAAATATATATGAGCACTGTGGTTGGAATAAAAACAAAATAAAATATAATTACTTCTTACCACAACAGTTTTATTGATGGATGTAGTGTTCGCTGAAGATGAAAGCTTAGCTTTCGAAATGTATACATCCATCAATAAAAGTTGTGGTAAAAAGTTACTTTATTTTATTTTGTTTTTAAAAGAACTTACGTCAACATGAAAAACGTATAATATACGAGGTCTGATTGTTTTTGTCATAACATATATTCAGTGAATTAATCATGTGCCAAATTTCAGATTTTACAAAATACTAGTAGTTTTTTTACACCTTTTAAAATGTCCCTACGCCAGAGGTCCCGACCGCTGCCTTTAGTATATTTATTTATACCCTAAATACTAGCTAATCTCAAAACATTAGCCATCACACATTTTATTTTGCGTACTACAATTTCTTTAAAAGCAAATTGTTAATAATTAGTAGGTATATTTGAGAAACATAAATTGTTCAAAAATGACACTGTAAGTTATCAAAATTATGATAATTTTTGGAATGATACGAAGTTCGGCACTAAAAAATTCCATATCAGTATGTACGACTGGTCGTTGTGTAACAATTATTCGTAGTGATGGGTGATTACGAGATGTTTTTACAATCGAAACAATTGTAATCGTTCATAATAATAATCGAGTCCACAATCGACTCGGAGTTTGATTTTACAATCGAAATGTTCGATTGTTCAAGTCGATTATTTGCCACATAGGTTATAGCAATAGCAACGAATGAGAATACATATAATCGCGATTCAAGGTTATATGCTAGTCGACTGACGTTTACGCGTCTCGTTGATTGTTCACTGTTCAGTCGGTACTCACTACTCTGCAGTGATCTTTTCACTATTGAATTCGTATTACGCGATTACTGCACAATCGACCATCGACTCGACCACAATTGTTGAGTGATGAACGATTGTATATTATGTGGCTCTCGACAGTGTACGATTCAGTACTGTGCGACTCGGTCTCGGTGAACTATGAAACATGCAATACTGATTATTTGTTGATTAATTAATTGATTATTTTTAACTGTATTCTCCCGTGCAGGGAAGGCAATATTTTTTTTACCTACCTTAAGTACAACATTCTTACATGATTTTTTGTTTCAGCGCATCTATGGCACAGTACCTTTCGAATGATACAAGTTTCATTCCCCTCTTTTCATTATAAATAGTAAAAAAAGGTATCAGAACTTTTGGTGTTCACGTATTAATATATTAGAATTCTGTTCCCGGCGCCAATGATGTAAAGGTTTTCAATAAATAATTTGAATCGATCATTTTAACATTATTCTATGAATGTAACACGTGGAAAACTATTTTGATGTACAAATTATCACTTATCAGATAAGATGTAAACTTTTAGATAGATAGGTATTGTAGATTATAGATGCTCGACAATAGACTATAATCGTCTATTGTGAACAATTGGGTCATTTATACAACCAATTATCTTAAATATTGCTACCAATTATGGTAGCCGTTACTGTCTGCAGATATATTATTCACTACTTATAATTGTTATGTAAATGTGTTGTGGATATTAGGGGATAAAAAATCGTTTGATTTTAACTATTTATCTATTGTTGTTTGAATTTTTTTTTAATTAACAGTAAAACTATGTATGTATCCTATCAGAACCGGCATCAGTTGTGTTGCTTGGGGGCCGTTCAAGTATTACGTAAGCAGATTTTTTTGCAATTATTAACCCCCCCTCCCCCTTTTCAGCAAAAGTAAGCAAACCTCTTACCCCCCCCTCACATGCTTACGTAAACATTGGTACATGCATTGAATGGAATGTAGGTATGTATCGAGGGTATAGACAGATGACGTGAATACCGTTAAATACAAATTATTGTATTAATACATCCACTTTTATTTATCTTACAAAATATAATAAATAAAATAATTGTAATTTTATTTTTTTTATGAAAAGCCTTCGGGATTCGAAACTGGGCTTGACGTTTGAATCTGTCGGTAGTGTAGCACTTTACCACAAAGCCACCTGGCTTATGTCAACATAGACCTTAACATATATGTGTTTTGTTTCACATGGCAACTACTTCCTTTTATTTCTGTAACATTCAATATTTCTCAAATCCCACCCCACACTATAAGAAATGAGAAGGCCGATTACATAGATTATCGATGGTCCATTTGTAGCCAGCGATTAATCTGGTAATAGGCACACAAAGAAACAATGGCGTCGCAAACAGGTATCGCCACATCGCGTAAATTACATAAAAACACAATTTTACATTAATTTGTTTTGTATTCATCCATTTTATATATGTAACTGTACATTTTATTTTGTAATTTTTACACACTTTATTGGAATATTACACAAATTATGTAATTTTAATTTACTTTATGTAAAAATCACAAATTTGTTTAATTTTACAGTAAAAGTCTAAGTTTTTATGAAGTTTTCCGTGTAAAAATAAATAATAATGTAAAATCATTTAGAAAATCGAGTGAATTCTACCTTAACTTTCAAAGTATTTTTACATCCATTTTTACAGTGCAATATGAGACACATCTTAGACGTTATCACGTCAAAATAATTCCTTCAATATTAAAAATATTACAGAAAAACGGAGTAGTTCGTTAATTTTTATCAGGAGTGTATTGTAAGTGACTGTAAGAGCAGATTTAATTATTTTTTAAAAATAGTTTTTATTCGTGTAATCCAAGATATTTGATATGCATAAATTGCACCAGAATAACCCCGTTTGTAATCATAATAGTTACAGTGTTATAGAAGGTTATTAGATGTGCTTTGAAGGCACCGACAGCAGTATGAATGGCCGGATTTTGAAAGATCTGTTCCTGTAGTTCGTCCAATATTCTGGATGGTCCATTCATTTTATTTCCGAATAATCTCAGGATACGCATCTCTCCCTGTTCTGCTAAACTTGCGGAATACTGTGCTTCTCTAGTTATCATTGTGCCCACAAGACTCCAAACAAAAATTCCATTCTAAAAGAAATATCTTCTTTGTTATAAATATCACGATTTGATGTTTGTTTATTGAAATGAAAAACGCAATCATGGTATTTTCAATTTAGCTTAAAAAGACACAAGAAGTCTTTAAAGTATTTTGAAAAGGTTGAGTTCTGTAACGCTCCGTTTGCTTCTATAATATGTACAAAGAACAAAGATTAACATCCGGTAGTAGTAATGTCTTCTTTTACACCGTGTCCCAGATTGATGTATACATAGGGAATTTAGCATTGGGACAAAATGAATGGATCAGAATAAGCCATGATATTCTTATTTGTCAAAGCCTGCTTGTGACCAAACTTTCTTCTTATGGAAAATATTATATGATAATATGATATACAAGTGTCCAAGACTTGCGTTGTTGGCCGATATATTGATTTTAGTTGAAGATACAACAAAAGTTTAAATACAAAAGTTGTATAAATTTTAATGGTGTATAACTTAAAAATATTTTCAATCATACAGCCTGTCCCATTTAAGTGTGGCAGATCAAAGTTATGTTTTTTTTAACATAGTACCCTGTTTTTATTTGTTTTTTCAATTCTGCACCTAAATGTGAATAGAAATTGTAAGGGAAGCCATGCTCGAAAATTCAGTAATTTTTTAGTTATTCAAGTTTTTTAGAAATTTTTGACACGTGCAGACCTTTACCTAAAATTCGACATAGCCAAAGCAGAAACCTTTATCAAACTGAAATTGTGAGGATCACTAGAATGGACGGACAAATCAATGTCTTAAAAAAATGAATTTATTATACAGTGTGTTCAAAATAATGTACTTCTTTTACCTAACTTCAATCACGTGTAACTTTTGATTGTTAAATACAACGAGGTTTGCTGGAATTGTATTCTTTAGAATATTTACTAACACTTTTATTAAGGGTTCTCCATACCTAAACCAAATATTTTAATACGAAAATATTAGGTTTAGGTATGGAGAACCCTTAATAAAAGTGTTCGGAGATACGGACCTTAGAAAAGTGTAATTTAGTATAGTAAAAGATGAAAAATCGTTATTAAATTACCATTGCAATTAAAAAATATCCAATGGACACAAAACATAATATGGGGTGGTATGGAATAATAAACATGTCGAGCCATAGTTGAATGGCATAAAAGAGACCAGTTAAACCTATTAACACTAAGCTGCAGTATAAAGCAGCCAATTGGACGCCATAGCACCAACTTATACAGTCTATTGAATTGGTTGTGATCATGTGACACTTGGCTATTTCCCGAATTTTGGCTATAAACAGTTTTGTTCTGTTTTTTCCACCGATGACTCCGAAAACCTCCATTTTAAATATGTAATCGTCAATCTGAAACAAAAAGCAGTAGCTGCCTAATAATTTGCAATAAGAAATTTTCTATTAATTTTTTGCAGAATTTTACGTTTTTTCGTAAATATAATAATACATTTAAATGAGGCTGTGTCGATTTTTTTTTAATTAAAACTTGACTTAATAATTGTCACTGTGTTGATGAATAGTTTGGGTTTTTTATTTTTTTTTTTTTCATAAAATTGTTAAATTGTGTTTTAAAGACCACCAACAGCTAAGGTTATTTGGGCCTAGCACCAATTCATATTTTAAATTCATTATTTACTTTTTTTATAATAATAAATTGAAAATCCAATTGACACTTTTACCAGCTCTCGGGCTAGAACCCGGGAACTGGGGACTTGTAATAGAGGAACCATAGCAACGCCATGTAAACAACAGCACCGCTACACACTCGGCCATTCTCAAGCCTCCATTTTTTTCATAAAACACATTTTTTGTTACCTATTAGTTACCTATTTTGTTTTCTTTTACTTAACCAGTATAATCAAGTTGTTGGGAACGCTGCAATTGGATATTTGCATGGAATTTTACTTCGAATTTTTGAGATGTAGCACGAAAATATACCTCAGTTTAAATCAAACTCTAAAATCTGAGAAACATTGAGCGATTCGTTGAAGCGTAGGTAATCACTTTAATAAAATATGAAGAAACTTAAGAAATCATGTTGCGTCACTGTACTGCAGTGTACATCGGAGTATTCACGGGTACACTTTTGTCATTGAATAAAATTTTAGGTCGATGACACACACAGCAGTTTGTGCCGAGGCGGTTTACGAGTCGGCACGTATGTTAATGTTTTTCAATGATGCAAAACATACACCGCGGCGAGAATTGCCTGCCGACTCTCAGCCGCCTCGACACATCGTTGTCCTCAATTAGAAACACCTGACTGCCGAGTTGACACCACGATTTTTGCGATTCGAATGATCGTAGAGGTGGCGTCAACTGAGGCGGCAATCACTGCATACTACGGTATGTTTCATAGTGTCATGGCTTATGGGATTATACTAAGGGGTTAATTCCCCGCACGCATGTAAAATTTTAAGACTTCAAAAAAAAGTTGTGAGAATTATAAGTAGAGCAAAATATAACGAACATTGCGCTCCTTTATTTATAAAGCATGGCATAATGTCATTACCATCATTGTACATATATCAAACTCTAATATATGCTAAAATTAACATAAACCGCTTTGAAAGCCATTCTGACTACCATAGCCATAACACCAGATTAAAAAACGCAATATGCTTACCTCATAGAAGGCTTAATTTGTCCCAAACTGCCCCAGATTATATGGCCAAAAAAATGTTTAACAAGCTGCCAAAATCAATTCAGGTTTTATCTATAAAAATTTTTAAAAAGAACCTAAAAGAATTTTTTAAACATAACTGTTTTTATCACATAAGTGAATTTTTTAAATATAGTTTTTAACTATGTCTTTTGACGTTTTGTACCCATAATATGTGATTTTCAAATAAATTTATCTTATCTTATCTTATGTCATGTCGAGGAGGCAGCCGCCTCAGGCGACTAGTCGGCGCAGAACCGCTGTGAAACCGCTGTGTGTGTCATCGCTCTTAGTCTATTCTATTCTATAATATTTTTCAACAGTTTTTTTCTCGGTTTTTAGAAAGTATAAGTATAGATAGTATTACTTACCAACAAAGTAAATTTTTGATTGATTTTCAAAAATCGATAATAAGTATATAGCATTATTGTAACCGCTTCAAATGCTATTCCCATTAATATATAAACAACCAGAATTCTACCCCAGTAACATTTCGAGAATTGAAAACTGATGGCCGTGTGGTACGCAATTACGTCGAATATGTTCGTTGCAGTTGCAAAGGCAAAGATGCCATAAGCTATGGCAGCACTAAATAGCTTCATTTTACGGTAATCTCCGTCGATTTCGAGTAATTTGTCAACCATTTGTAAGTTATCAAACAGAGCTTTATATAATTTGAAACGATATCCGGATAACGACACTATCATAGTTACTGTAGCTATCGTGTAACTCGTAACTAATGAGATATCGACGAGAACTATCGTTACACTGTAATCAAAATGCGGTAACATTTTCGAAATAAAAATATATAGATAATGTATGTACGCTAATATAATAACGAAACACATAAAACATGAGTATTGAGTTTCTATTCTTGATTTCTTGATCATTTTTCCATTTTTAACATTTAAAGGATGTACACTGTATATAGAGTTTATTTGAAAAAATGGTTTCATACCATCCACAAATATCATTTTGATTATCTGAAAGATAATTCTAATTTTTAATGTTCATTTTACATTTCTTTCATATTTTTAATTTAATATTATAGGACAATTGGATAAGCAACTAGATTAATATTAATACATTTTTGGAGTGTTGGGTCTCCAGGTCACTATTGCCCATATTCATAGTTAACCCTTAAGGTAAGTGATAAGGGTCACTTAAGTGCTGGGGGCACCTTATTCAAAGGAGCGTGTCATAGTCATTTCCTTGAGTGAGGGAAGAATTATAGTAAACCTCCATGATTTTTTCCTTTAGAACAGTTGGTCATACTGCATACCGATTGTGTTTAGTTGTCATTTTTGATATAAGTGCGTGTTTTTCATGTGTTTTACTGTTTTTACTTTTTCGACACTTAAGGGACATACAATCCACCCTTAAGGTGAGGGTGATGTAAGGGCACTTACAGACGTCAATTTTGACTATGAAACGCATATTCGATTTGAGAGTATGAGTAAGTGTCCCTTACACTTACTACTTAAGGGTTAACTATGAATACGGCCGTATATGAATATTATGAAGTATTAGAAATACCTTGTATTATATCCGTTTTATGACTTCTTGTAAATTCACAAGAAGTCACAAGACGGACATAATACAAGGTATTTCTAATACTTCAAATATTAATATGTATTATTCTTCAAAAAGAAACATTGTAAATAATTTGGAATCTTTTTCTGAATTTGTCAATTTATTAAAGCGTTTCGCCGTGTTTGACATCATCAGTAGAATGTTAAATATTTAACATTGTATTGATGAAACGTTTTAATAAATTGACAAATTCAAAAAAAGATCTCCACATTATTTACATGGGTTCTTTTTGAAATTTGGCCCAGAGATAGAGAGTGTGGTGGCCCAATCACAGAAGTGAAGTATAAAAAGTTCAATTTTGATTCTGGGGGTTAATTTTTGGGGGTGAATTGGGATATGAAAAAAAAAACTTTTTTCAAGGGCATCGTGCAGGGTATCAAATGAAAGCTTATTGAAGCATGAATTCAACAATATATATGATGTATTTTTATGTTTTCATTTTTTAAACATTTTTGGGAAAAAAAACGCTTAAAAATTGCTGTCCCGTAACTATATCACCAAAAGGGGCGCTCAAAAAAACATGGAAGTAAAAATTAATAATGAATTACAGTAAGTACTTGATTGAAGATTATTGCGAATTGATTTTTTTTTTTTATTTTACAGATTCATATTAGGTACTAAGATTTTTAAATAAATTTTACTTGATTTAAATATTAGAATTAGAAAGACGGTAAATTATGTTTTTAAGTTGTAAAAATTATTTATTAAAAAATACTTACATTTAAAGATTAATCAAAACTGCAGTATTATAAAATATTCGAAATAGTATTTAAAATTTCTGTTTTTTTCTTTTCTTTTTTATATAGTAGGTACCGCCTAGCAGAGTACTTTATTTTCAAGTGGAAATTTTCTAGTGGAAATGTTTAATATCGGTAATAATAGGACAATAGAACAATATAAAAGGAAATCAATATACCTGGTACAATATAAATAAAATAACTTATGCAATAATTACTTTTCAAAATAAGTTTTTTTTTTGTAGCTGTTCATTTCGACATAATATTATATCAGTTAAGCTTTTTTTTTATTTGGAATCAGAAAAAAGTACTGAAAAGAGGCTTGGTGTGTGGGTAAAACCACACTGCTAACTTCCCATTGGGTGCCCTTAGAGATTAGAGACCAGTCTACCATAGAGAAACTATTTGCAATACAGGTTGATATGTTTTTTTTTGTGTTATAAAAAAACCACCAATAATTCAATTTTTTTGCAACCCTTATCAGGTGCACATTATGCAATTATGCATCGAATGAAATTGGTCCGGAGTCGATATCATTCTTTGTTCTCGAGATATGCGAAACGAGAAACATTTTACAACAATTTTACAGTAGAAATAACAAATTTTTCTTAGTTTAATTAATTTTACAGTAGTTTTTTTGTTATAAACAAAAAACCGCTAGTCTTCATGGTTTCCGGGCTTGCGTAGGCCGTGGTCCGGTGGTATTTCTACCTGACGTTTCGTCTACAACTGCGGTAGACATTCTCAAAAAACCAATGAACAATCGTACAAGGACGGGATACGACCGAGTAGAGAACTCACCCCCACCACTACACACTACGCAGTTGACCAATGACAGAGAGACGGACTACGACCGAACAGAGAACACACTGGCACTAGGCATAAAAGAAGGGAGAACACCAGTCACTGACACACTGACCTGTGAGCCGCCAAGGAGGACACTTCGACCGCTGCCACATCGCCTTTGAGAAGGCCTACCACAGTTGTAGACGAAACGTCAGGTAGAAATACCACCGGACCACGGCCTACAAGCCCGGAAACCATGAAGACTTGGAACAATGCCGGCCGTGAAAGCTTGCACACTTGGATAAAAAACCGCTAATTGAAATTTCCTGCAAACTTGATCAGGTGTTCATTATTTGTTGTTGAGATATGTGAGCCAAAAAAAAACGAACGAACGAACGTACGTACACCCACAGAGATACACATCTCTCTAAAAACGGTAAATTCGGAATCTAAGGACCTCAAAACGTGCAGATATGTCAACATTTTTCATTCGCAAAATCGGACCCCTTACAACAACTTCCAATGGGAAGTTAATAAAATTAAAAAAACAATTCATTTTTGTTTTAAAAATATAATCAAAGGACTAATTTGTTTGTATCTTAATTGAAACATAATAACATTTAAAAATATTTTTAATTAAATACCTGCCAAGAATGAGTTTTAAGGAGCTTTTCAATTCTAATAGACCGTTAGACGTCTATAATTTACAGTCGATCAATCTTTTTAAGTTCACAGGGAAAATCTTTTCCAAAAAATGGTAGCGATTTTTTTAATTTCCAAAACTCATTCTGCAGATATCGATTGTAAAATTTTCATTCTGGGGGGAAGGTCTATATTAAAACGATGTGTGGCTTTTACTGGACAAGGAAAACAGAGCACCCTGGAGCGCCAATCATGTCGATCACTATGGGGCAAAGCACTTGCTGCTGTCACGTCGCACGTTGAGTTCTTCTGTACATAAAATGTACTTTATTGTTAATACACCTCCGTTAAAAATACAGGGGAACTAGAAATCTATACCTAAATGGAATCTATACACACTGTAAGAAATGAGAAGGCCGATAACATAGATTATCGATGGTCCATTTGTAGCCAGCGATTAATCTGGTAATAGGCACAAAAAGGGACAATGGTGTCGCAAACAGGTATCGCCTGCACATCGCGTAGATTCCATAAAAACACATTGCGCATGCGTGGTTACTAATTTTACATTAATTTGTTTTGTATATTCATCCATTTTATATATGTAACTATACATTTTATTTTGTAATTTTTACACACTTTATTGGAATATTACACAAATTATGTAATTTTAATTGACTTTATGTAAAAATCACAAATTTGTTTAACTTTGCAGTAAAAGTTCAAGTTTTTAAGAAGTTTTCTGTGTAAAAATAAATAATAATGTATAAAATCGAGCGAATTCTACCTTAACTTTCAAAGTATTTTTACATCCATTTTTTACAGTGCATAGTATAAAAGGAAGTCCCGGTAGATGTCTGTCTGTCCTTCCTTCCTTTCTTCCTTCCGTCCGTCCTTTCGTTCATTCTTTCGTCCGACCTTCCATCCGTCTGTATGTCTGTTTTGATGTCTGTACCGGATAATCTCGAGACCTATTAAACGAATTTAAATGCGGTTTTTACCATTCGATAATATATTTCTTAAGGAAGGTTTAGGTCTATACTAGCTTCCCGCCCCTGCTCCGCCCGGGTACAAATCGAATTGATTCCAAGTTGGATTGAAATCGACATTACCTACATGAAAAGCTATTGTTGTTTTGTGTATCCCAAAAATGCAAAAGATCTGATTTATATTTAAAAAAATATTTAATTTGTTGTGACCAATAAGCGAAGCCAAAATAGTTTCATGTAGTATTGTAATCTCATAGATAATGTTGGGTGATTGTATAGAGATATGAGATCTACATAATATTTTGTACGTGCACATTTGATTTATAATATTATGCACTCACTCACATATAGGTACTCATAGATATATTATAATATAAACCGTGATAGACGACCAATATCCATTCTTATATCCATATGTGTAACGAACACATTGTATATATACAAACTGTGTTTTATTCAATTCAATAAAGTTAAGTGAAAGTCGAGATTTTATAGCTCGATTAATTTCATTTCTTTAAATTGTTGGTAAATACAAAGCAAAACAAACGAACACCTAATTCACACGTGTTTCTCAACGTCGTTTATTGGTTCTTATTTTATCCTGTGACGTCATAAGACAACTATTGATGGAGTCAGAATAAGTCAGATTAGTCCATTGAAATGTTACATTGGATTTGCATTTTGGGTAAGGCAAGGTTTATTTTTCGTTGCGTTGGGGGGTCGGTTTAAGTTTAAAATTGAGTTTTCTGAACCGGAGGCTACTCCATTTGGCCGCCATCTTGAAAAATTGGTGCTAACATGTTTTGCGCTATATCTCCGTAACGGTACTTCTTACACAAAATTTGTAAAGAGGTTTTTTGTTTAGAATCAAATTCTCTACAACTTTACTAGAAATACTTTCTGTCGTAAATTGAATAATTAAAAAGATAAAAGCCTTATAGAAGATATAAATTTGTCACAAAACTTTCATTTAAGCGCTATAATTTTTTTCTTTCAATTTTAACAGAAAAACTAAAAACTATAAATTATTTATAGGTATGGCTTCCCGGCCTAACGAGTTATTTAAGTTAAAAACTTAAAAAAATGTTAGCTCCCGCATGTTAATCGACTTGACTGTTTTAAATGGTTGTATTGTGCATTGTAGTTTATTTAAATAATCAGCTCTCGCATGTAGTGAGTTATCATATCTGAAATTGCTATATATAAGAGGGGATCAGTTACCACTCTCGGGCACTGTGGAGAAATTGGTAACTCACCTAGCCGGAAACTGGGAGTTTCGGGTTCAAGTCCTAACAGTGGTCATTTGATTTTTTCTTAGATATAGCTTATACAAATCATGGCAGCTTGGCTGTCTGATATATATTATTTTCACCTCTAATTGTTATGTGAATAATATAGTTGTGGATATAAGAGGTTAAAAAATCGTTTGATTTTATCATTTACCTAATATTACTGTCCACAAGAACTCCAACCTTTGTTTATTTATACTATTTATTTATTTTCAATTATTATATTATTAAAAGTATTGACAATAGTTATTGGCTTTGTGTCAATAGAATATTAAAATTGAATGGAACATTGTGTGATACATACTCAAGAAAGCGATCCGATAAAAGATACCTAATTTGCATATTACATACAAGAATCACTTTAGTGAGCACATATAAAACGCACTTGTACGATAAAGACGGATATAGTTATTTACATACGGTACGTAATAAGCTGTTTCTTTTACTTAGATGTTACTAAGCCTCTAGCGTCGTTTTGCATATTCGAGGAAACATGCCCAATTTACTTCATGCTTTATCTCTAAGTATCTTTTTTATTTATTTATTGTAAATTATAGACGCGTCGACAACTTAGCTCATTAGCGTCTTGATTACATTTCAAACAAGCCGTGAGGTGGGTCGTTTATTAGAAATAAAGTGCGACCCTTGAGGTCCACACGACGAACTTCCCAGTTTGATAAATATTTAATAATAATAATTAAATTAGATATTACACAGAAAAGTAATCATTTTAATCATTAAAACATCAATAATTAAGAAAAAAAAAAACCGCTGAACCGATTTTTATAAAATTTATGTCGGATCAAAATGACGTTAACACGCCTCGATTGACACCCTTACGAAGTCGATATAATTTTTTATTCGCGAGATATTGCGTAAAATCTACTTTTTTGGAGGTTATTTGGTTAAGAAAAAAGAACGGCTGAACCGATTTTAAAAAAATTCCTTTCAGATCATATTTACGTTAATACGCGTCGATTGGCACCCCAACGTAGTCGATATCATTTTTCGTTCTCGAGATTTCGTCTTAGAAAGAAATGGACACATACGTACGTACGTACGTACACACACACACACACAGACATCTTTCTAAAAGTAGTGTAAAAATAGTGTAGTGACCTTGAAATATAAAATTTTTTTTTCCTTTTTGATTTCGATTTTCGGACCCATTACAATAACTTCCAGTGGGAAGTTAAAAAGATTGACAGTTCATTTGCGTCGCCATCTTTACATTTACGTGAGTATGTAATAGCAGGCGGATATAGAGCGAATAAACATAAGTTACTGCAGTATGGCAACCGTTTATTTACCGCACTAGTTATGTTATGAAAACACTTTCGGCACGCCTGCCTGTTAAATGACCCAATACAGGCCAGTATACATGCATAGAATAAGTAGCCATTTTGTAGTGGGTATGGCAAAAAATAAAATCGCGGGTTGTATAAAAATACATATCATTGTATTTCAAAATTTTTATTCCTCCTATCACACGGTAGAAGATTAACTGTCTCGCTCACTTTTGTGGCCTCTCTCGTTCACTTAAAACAATGCAAACTTTTAAGTAAGTGCCCCATCTAGAACAATTTATTGTTTTTCGTTATATCGAAATTTCTGTATCTTACCCGTCATTCCC
This sequence comes from Mongoloraphidia duomilia, assembly GCA_039654895.1. Classification (NCBI taxonomy): domain Eukaryota; kingdom Metazoa; phylum Arthropoda; class Insecta; order Raphidioptera; family Raphidiidae; genus Mongoloraphidia; species Mongoloraphidia duomilia. The sequence goes on along the minus strand of CM077520.1, from coordinate 47,823,543 downwards.
ACCATAAATGTCCCGTTCTCCCGCCATGCGAACGTTTTGATAATGTATTTCAAGAATTTTGGAACAGTTAATATTTTCATGTCTCCGAAACAAAAGCTTGTCTTAAATTTTTGGTATGTAAACATCTTTACCCCCCACAAAATAAACATCTCAGGCTAAAGTGAATTCGTAAGATCAGGTGCGACGCCAGAAAATTTTCCGGGCGGGTCATGTTCATATTTCTATTTTACTATACGCTGACGTCAACGAAAAGTGTCTACGCTCGTGGTCAAATTATATACTCAGGTGTATGCTGCCATCTGTGATAATTAGTAAGAACTATAAATGACCATAGACAAAATCAAATCAAGATCAGAACCAGTTATGTATAAATGTGTTTACAGATAAACATGAAAAGCGACGACAAATAAAAGCTTGGTTAGTATCACTGTTAGAAACACCATCAAATGACGCAACGTTACAATGCAGTACTAGAAAAATTTATTTTGAACTCATGTCGTCGTCGGGTCTTAAACCCGAATCTTCCACTATCCCGGTGGCTAAGTTATCATTTACTCTACGGCGATACAATTAGACAAATCAACTCTCGCATGATGTGAAATATCAGTTACAATTTGCATTATAATGGAAATGATTGATTGTCTAATCGAGTCTCCGTAGAGTAAATGATAACTCAGCCACCGCGATAGTGGAAGATTCAGGTTTGAGTCCCGACTGGGCCATAGGTTTAAGAATGAATTTTTCTATCGATATTATTTCCATTCACACAATTTGTCTACGCATTTCTATTCACACCCAACAAACGTCACATGCCGCACCGTTGCGCCCGCCGTTCCCCCTTACCTCCCTACCGCCGTGGAACCTGCCGGGTTCGAGACATGCCCGCTTTCCGCTTCTAGAACAATCTCACCAATCAGCGTTCGCCGTGCCATGTGTGTGTCCCAACTATCGCCGCCAGAGCACAGCTCTTCCGCTAGAATAGTACATACCCCTTGTTACAAATTGCAATGTCAATAGTTCTACTCCAGGGAACCTAAATCGGTAGCACAATAGTCGTCAGCCTAACTGAAGCGCCACTACATTTTATTCGTGTAACATTGTATTTAATATACTTAGTATGCGAATACTTTAACCGCACGAACAGTTCAATTTATTTGTGATAATTTTCGGCCAACTTTCCTCCGAATTATAATATTATAAAGGCGAGTGTCGAGAGCGTTCTGTGTTGTTTTTTTTATTTATCATCCTCCTCATCTTCAGTAACATTACATCACATATCCAGGCTGCCTCCGGGGTGCAGCTACCGTACAGACACACCCCCCGATAAAGGCCAACAGATGCGTGTCGCAATGCTTTAGATAAAGATAACACTGTCAGCGCACGCGCCATGCATTAGTCCCAAGTTCTCTGTAATTTGCGCACCACCTATTTATTAACGTTTTATTCATATATTATAAGTACTCGGCATTGATTGACTATATTTTATGTACCATATGTATGCTATGGTTTTTGATTATACTTTGTTCATATTAATTACTTGTTCCACAATCACGAGACACAATACTATAAAAATGACACCGAGACGTCATCACTCGACAACGGCTATTGTTCCGGTGTCCGCCCATTTGAACTCCTGTTCAGGTCTCCACCCACTTGAACTCATACACGCCGTCTATGGTAAAAACCATTAGAGAGCAGCAGAGAGGGTAGAGACACAATACTATAAAAATGACACCGAGACGTCATCACTCGACAACAGCTATTGTTCCGGTGTCCGCCCATTTGAACTCCTGTTCAGGTCACCACCCACTTGAACTCATACACGCCGTTTATGGTAAAAACCATTAGACAGCAGCAGAGAGGGTAGAGACACAATACTATAAAAATGACACCGAGACGTCATCACTCGACAACGGCTATTGTTCCGGTCTCTATCCACTTGAACTCATACACGCCGGCTATGGTAAAACAATTAGAGAGCAGCAGAGAGAGTAACGGTTGTCGAGACAATTCGTTGCTAGAGCAATGCCTCCATGATACTTGTTCCGGTCTCCATCCACTTGAACTCATACACGGTCTATAATGGAAAGAACCATTAGAGAGCAGCAGAGAGGGTAACTCTGCTTTGCCGTCAATAGGCTGATGACGTGTCACTGTGTCATTTTAAGAGAATCGGTCTATACTGTGGTCTATACGTAATCACCATCCACTTGATCCTCAGAAATGAGAGAGAATGCGTGACAAATTTTAAAAGGGAGCATATGCTTGCTTTTTCACCCGACTACGGCAAAGCCAAAAGGAGGGTAATGTTTTTTTTAGATATTGATTTACAAAAGCAATCTATAACTACACAATCTAGAAGCATTTGTAAGCTACAGGTTACTGTTATATACGGTATGTTATTATATGGCCATAGACTATGTAGTCTAAGCAAGTTCCTTCATTAGAATTCTAATCTAATGGCGTCCACTCCGGTCGGTAATAAAGAGATCACCGATACCGGTATAGGTATCCAATACACACATATATGTATATTAGTTGACGTTTTATTTTTTATACAAGCTGTCTCGATTTATTATCATTCACAATACAACCGGGTGAACCATGATCAGTTTGCACATTAGTTTCAAACTTTTTTTTTTTTGATTTTTAACATTGGAAATGTTTATGTTCGTATATGGAGGCAGAGTTACGAGTTTTCGTTCAAGGCCAAAAGACAACGGTGTCGCGATCAAGTGAGGAGCAATCATGCAAAATTGAACAAGTGCAATTTTTTCGAAATGTGTTTTATATCATGTCTAGTTAATTGACAGGTATTTGCGACGATCTGCGGTGTTATTTTTGAGCAAATGTTAATAAATACTGTAGAAAAATCCATTTAAAAGTTAAGTAACCAAGCAAAAGTGAACGCGTATATAACAGAAGAATAATAGGGTTATTCCTGACAAAACTAAACAGTGCATTGATAAATATTGTGTGTATAATAAACAGTTAATATTATGTTTCATATATGCTGTTATCATTTCCAATGTCCTCAATGGTTGCAAAGATTGCGAAATCTGTGAATTTTTTATCTGTTTTGATATCCGTCACTTTTTGCACTATTTAAACCTTTTTAGGGTTCCGTACCAGAAAGGAGCCCTCTTGTTGTGCCAACGATGTCCGTGGTGTAACGGTTAGCACGTAGCGGCCTTTGGATCACACTGTCGTGGGTTCGAATCCCACTTCCGCTCGTGGATGTTTTGTGATGTCATTTAGTTTTAAGTGAGTTGTTATTTCATGTAAACAAGACGCTAATGACTTAAGTTGTCGACGTGTCTATAATTTACAATACCTAAATAAAAAATGAAATTGTTTTCGCTAAGAACAAAATTTCTCCGCTATTTTAGTTAGTTTATGTTACTTATATGATAATTATTGCGAACGTTTGTTGAACACCTCTCGTATAGGCCAACACAAAACTTGACTTACAGATCGTCAAAATGATTTCAGCATACATGCATAGAGACTAAAACATTTGCATTTTTCGATTTCACGAACGAACCCCAGTGTCATTGGCGTGGATTTTAATGATTCGCGCGTTTTCGTACATCATCGGTTCTTTTTCAAGTAGCTTGAAATTATAATTGATATATCAAGTCAACTAGTAACGATAGAAAATTAAGTAAAGCAGTGAATTTTTAATGATAATGTGTACAAGCCCTTGTCCTGCTAGTAGCGCTTTTGCAGTAAGTACTTTTGTACAGAGGTACTGCAGTGTCCTGCTAAAAGGACAAATTTCCGCTCATAAGCGTGTCCTTCAAGCTGGACTCTTTCGTCCTGTTGGAAGTACAGACACACGATCTCCTACAAGTGCCATTTTGCGTTGCAATTGATTACAAAATACACACACACAAGATTATACAAGGATTAGTATAAAAAATCTTGTATCAGCTCAACAAGACATATTACCTACAAGTCTTGCCTGCGATTTTGGATGATAATTCATAAGTTTATGAACATATCTGCTTATAAAATTGTCCTGCTATCAGTTCTGCTACAATAAGACGATTTCGTACGTCCTCAAGTGAGTCGCAATGGTCCTTCGAGTCGGACATTTACAGTCTTGCCTACAATTTGCACTGATAATTCATAAGTTTATGAAGATATTATCTACCTATGAACTTGTCCTGCTATCAATTCTGAAAGTACTACAATATGAGGATTTCGTACGTTCTCAAGTGAGTCGCAATGGTCCTTCGAGTCGGACATTTACAGTCTTGCCTACAATTTGCACTGAAAATTCATAAGTTTATGAAGATATTATCTACCTATGAACTTGTCCTGCTATCAATTCTGAAAGTACTACAATATGAGGATTTCGTACGTTCTCAAGTGAGTCGCAATGGTCCTTCGAGTCGGACATTTACAGTCTTGCCTACAATTTGCACTGAAAATTCATAAGTTTATGAAGATATTATCTACCTATGAACTTGTCCTGCTATCAATTCTGAAAGTACTACAATATGAGGATTTCGTACGTCCTCAAGTGAGTCGCAATGGTCCTTCGAGTCGGATATTTACAATCTTGCCTACAATTTGCACTGAAAATTCATAAGTTTATGAAGATATAATCTACCTATGAACTTGTCCTGCTATCAATTCTGAAAGTACTACAATATGAGGATTTCGTACGTTCTCAAGTGAGTCGCAATGGTCCTTCGAGTCGGACATTTACAGTCTTGCCTACAATTTGCACTGAAAATTCATAAGTTTATGAAGATATTATCTACCTATGAACTTGTTCTGCTATCAATTCTGAAATTACTACAATATGACGATTTCGTACGTCCTCAAGTGAGTCGCAGTGGTCCTTCGAGTGGGACATTTACAGTCTTGCCTACAATTTGCACTGAAAATTCATAAGTTTATGAAGATATTATCTACCTTTGAACTTGTTCTGCTATCAATTCTGAAATTACTACAATATGACGATTTCGTACGTTCTCAAGTGAATCGCACTGGTCCTTCGAGTAGGACGTTGTACGCCCTATCATTGGATTTTCAACTCAAGTAATTTGTAAAAACATTAAGCTACTTGACTTGATATGAATCTCTATTTGAGAATGTATAGTTGCCTTGTTTTAATGGGTGATAGCAGTAAACCATTATTATTGATTAATCAATGGTTCCAAAAATCAGTACGCCACTAGTATTATATAATATACCCAGTACATAATATAAAACATTGTGACATTATAGATCGTTAATGATGTGTCCAAATATGTCTGCGTTCGACGTCACTGGCATCAATAACATGCTCTCCCCGTCACCCTCCGTGAACCCCCCTCGCTACACCTTACTCACACAGGTATCCTCGATCATCATCATAATAATAATGTGTGTATATAGTATATGCCTATCTTACTAAAGTTTATAAGAATGCTCATTTATATCTTATAGCCTATATAACTAAAACTTAACCTAAACATGTAGGTTGTCACTCAATTCAAAATTGAATATTATGTAGACATTACGGAAGAAATAATGCTGTAAATATCAATGAAGAAATGGAATTTTAAATATTGAGGAAGCATTTAAGCTGTGTGAAGTCAATAAAAAAAATGAATTATAAGGAAGAAATCGAATCTGAATTTTAAATATTGAAGAACGACTTAAGACGTTGTTATGAATCGAAGTTATAGGAGATCAATGAACAAATCCGGCTATTGTCATTAGAAAGAAAATAAAATATTACGGAAGTAGTATTGCTGTCAATATCCATGCAGAAATGAGTCTTCAAATATTGAAGTTTTTGATTATTTAAATTATCTATCGTTTATCTAGATTCCTAGACATTTTTTTCATAATTAAATAGGTATGTTAGGTAGGTACATATAATTAAAACAGACACTTGGATAAGTTCTACTAACTTTTTATTTACTCTACGACCGTTTCGGAATATTATTCCATGATCAGGAGCACAGCAAACGTACCTATACAATAAGTTTGTTGTGGTCCTGACTCGTTTCGAAATATTATTCAATAATCAGGAGCACAGCAAACGTATCTATACAGTTCTCCTAACGTTTTATTTAGTAACAGACACTTGAATAAGTTCTACTAACTTTTTGTTTACTCTACAACCGTTTCGGAGTATTATTTCATGATCAGGAACACAGCAAACGTATATAATAAGTTTGTTATGGTCCTGACTCAGGACCACAACAAGTTATTGTATAGGTACGTTTGCTGTGCTCCTGATTATGGAATAATATTCCGAAACGAGTCAGAAGTCAGGAACACAACAAACTCATTGTTTACGTTTGCTGTGCTCCTGATCATGGAATAATAGTTCGAAACGGTCGTAGAGTAAACAAAAAGTTAGTAGAAATTTTCCAAGTGTCTGTTACTAAATAAAACTTTTAAGGAAATTCCTGGTGTTAATCAATATGCGATCGTATGTATTGTATTGTTTTTTCAGAAATATTATTTAATCACGTTCTCTTCTCTATAAAATGCCAAGCGACGAATCAGTTAAAATTATAAATATATGTGATGCCCCTGTTAAGAACTTCGAATTTTTGTCTAACGGCTTTAATCATTGTTAAATGTTAACGGTAAAGAATAACTCTACACTGTACGCAATTAGAGGCAATTAATGTTGAAAGAATTCCCTAATTTAAAACTCTACTTAGTCGCATAGCGGCTAGAAAACACAGAAATGGGATGTTTAAGATCAAAAGTTAATTAATTATAACATCTCTTTTATGTTACTTTTTATTAACATTTCTCTTTTATAATCAAAATATTCTGCTGCAAAACTGTTGATAAAACACAACTAATTAGATCAATCATTTATGAGACTTTGTTTAATCAAAATTCGTGGGAGTTGTAGGTAAAAATATTAACGATTTAATGTTGCATTAAATTAATTAATTGATGCCATTGAACTTACATAATGCATAAATACTAATATAAGTTGCTATAATTTTTACCTGCAACGCCCACGGTTTATATTTTATTAATTAACAGTGCAGTATTATTCAATGGCAGTACTAAATATTATCAAGTTAAAGTTGCTCTGATCAAAATTTTATAATCGATGATAGTGAGACCTGTACAGATATTTTCACTGTATTTTTATATTACATGCATATAGTACGGTTCGGAAATAACAGAGAGTGAGTCATGCAACTTCACTATTTATATAAGCGGAACAGTTTTTATTCACGGGACGCGTATGCATTGTTTCATTTATTTATATGAATAATATAGGTATGGATAACCAATTTTGTTTGGGCTTGAGAATAGCCGAGAGTGTAGCAATGCTGTTGTTTACATGTCCCCAGTTTACAAGTCCCCAGTTCCCAGGTTCTAGCCCGAGAGCTGGTAAAAGTGTCAATTGGATTTTCAATTTATTATTAAAAAAAAAAAAAAATGAATTGCAAATATGAATTGGTGCTAGGCCCGAATACCAATTTTGTTTGGTTAATGTAATTGTTCCCATGAAATTAAGAGTGGAAAAAGTAGTATTTTCACAACGGCGCTATTGAAAATTCGATTTTGGTACCTGTTTCAACCCTAGGGATGAAACTTTTCAGTTGTCGGTTTTCTCTGTTTTTTAACGTTGCTAAGAAATAGAGCGATTGATTCGCATATAATACTCGAAAACGTCAAAATGACAGACATAACCCCACATAAATTTCACATGGATTGACAGATGTGATATTTTTTTGCTGCTTTTTTGCGCGCCCAAATTACAGATACCTACCTCAAATAGAATTGTCAATAGATTTGTGAAAAATAATATGCATTTACTCGGAACGAAACACAGCGTTTGCACAACCCACACTATAGTTGCAAACGCTGTGTTTCATCCCTTGTAGTGCGATATATTATTAATTTCCCATTAGAAGTTATTGTAATGGGTCCGAAAATCGAAATCAAAATGTATAACAAATTTTTATGTTTCAAGGTCACTACACTATTTTTAGAAAGATGTATCTGTGTGTGTGTACGTAATGTTATCATTTCTTTCTAAGACGAAATCTCGAGAATAAAAAATGATATCGACTACGTTAGGGTGCCAATCGACGCGTATTAACGTAAATATGATCTGAAAGAAATTTTTTCAAAATCGGTTGAGCTGTTCTTTTTTCTTAACCAAACAGACTCCAAAAAAGTATTTTACACAATATCTCGCGAATAAAAAATTATATCGACTTCGTAAGGATGTCAATCGAGGCGTGTTAACGTCATTTTGATCCGACATAAATTTTATAAAAATCGGTTCAGCCGTTTTTTTTAAATTATTGTTAAAAATAAATGTGAAGAACTGTTTAATTAAAAACAGAAAAGTGGTGATCCTGATGATAATGAAAGAAGACAGCTTTGAAATGGCTTAAGGATCCAAAAATAATAAGTAAATACTGTTAATATTGCATTTATTAAGCTGACGTTTCGAGAATTATATTCTCATCCTCAGAGCTCAAATGCCGTCAAACATGACAGTAAAATTGTCCAAAAAACTTTTTAAAAAAACATACTAACATTTTATTTGGTTTTTATTGAAGTGTAAAAAAATTTGTTTTATTGATTTGATTTTGTACACAGAAATACTCAAAACTTTATGTTTTATAGAATTTGATTTTATTTTTTATTGTAGAAAATTTTTTAATTTTTTTTTTATTTGCCAGATTAACTGTTTTATATTTACGTGCTATAAGCTAGAAACTAAGTTACTAAGAAACTAAGTCACTTAGTTTCTAGCTTATAGCACGTAAATATAAAACAGTTAATCTGGCAATTAAAAAAAAAATTAAAAAATTTTCTACAATAAAAAATAAAATCAAATTCTATAAAACATAAAGTTTTGAGTATTTCTGTGTACAAAATCAAATCAATAAAACAAATTTTTTTTACACTTCAATAAAAACCAAATAAAATGTTAGTATGTTTTTTTTAAAAAGTTTTTTGGACAATTTTACTGTCATGTTTGACGGCATTTGAGCTCTGAGGATGAGAATATAATTCTCGAAACGTCAGCTTAATAAATGCAATATTAACAGTATTTGCTTATTATTTTTGGATCCTTAAGCCATTTCAAAGCTGTCTTCTTTCGTTAAAAATAAACAATAATTTTGTTTTAATGATTAAAATGATTACTTTTCTGTGTAATATCTAATTTAATTATTATTATTAAATATTTATCAAACTGGGAAGTTCGTCGTGTGGACCTCAAGGGTTGCACTTTAGTCCTAATAAACGACCCACCTCACGGCTTGTGTCTATTTTGTTTTCTACGAATATTTGAAAATTATATTACAAAAAATCCTTTTAAATGTGTATGTGGTTTTAAAAATAACGTTCGGAGGTTCAAGGCTTCACGCTTGACAAGAAAATGTCTATCTGGCTGGCGACATTTTATGCTTATCTATCAATACTTCTTTCGCATCTTGTATATTATATTACACCGTTTATTAATAAACATAAAACTCAAACTTCCATACTCCGTCATTGACTGATCTACTCAGTACAAAAAAACATTTATTATGAAGTCGCCATGCGACGTTAAAAATGTGACTATCAGAACTATGCTACCGAACATACTGTCAGTATTCAAAACTCCTATTTACTTAAAGGCTGATTTACACTTTGTTAAGCAGCAAGTGCAGGTGACAAATGATTAGTAACATGTTTTTATGGTATTAAGTGTTAAGTGTGAAGAAAACGTTCACACAGTGTTTAGTGCCTCTTGCAGGTCCAAAGTGTCTGTCCCTGTCGCAAAATGGGGGACGCACAACGCATCGTGTAAAATGTGGAACCATTTAACGTGTGGTGTGTAAACATCGCTAGTTCCAGCGCCAGATCTTTGAGAAGTTTTTATTTTTTTAATTCCTGGGAATACGTCGACTTTAAGCTTCTTATTTTCAGGTATACCCCCTTTGGGCCAAAGTCTATGATGTCTACAGTTTTATTTATTTTTTACAGAGCTGCGTCTCGTAGCTGTTTATTTCTGTATTCGGCACAATTTATATTAAATAAATCGTATTTTATGTATTCTAATACAAAAGTTATAGTTTGGTCTTCGCTCCACTTCATGATTCCGTCCGAACAATGCACGTCTTGTCAAAGCAATAATCAAAGTGGCTGACGCTGAGAGAGCGGGTGTGCGGGGGAAGAGACTTAATAGCTACTTAACTTTACTTCGCACTCGCACTTATCACTTAACAGCGTGACCGTTTACACTTTGATTTTACTAATCACTTAACACCTGCACTTGCTGCTTAACAAAGTGTAAATCAGCCTTTAATCAAGTTTCAAAATTAAGATAACAGAAACTTTATTAGATGCTTATTATTTTTAGTTATTTATTTCTATAGAAACTCATGTATTGAAGTAATGGGTATATGTATAATTGATAGATTGTAGATATGATCGGAAAACTTTTGGAAGCTTCTAGAAACCTCATAGAACCTTCTAGAAACTTTATAGAACCGAAGTGCGTTTTATTTTGTAGGTAACTAAAAATAGTACAAAATAAAATTAAAGTAAAAAAAAGTTAATACAAGATGCTTTTTATTGAGGGGCCCTAAAAAGCAGAAAATAAAAAATTTATCTTTCAAACGAGATGATATAAAGAAGTGAAATTTTGGAGCAAAAATTTTAAAAAGCATTCGAGACCCCTACAAACTATCATTAATTAATAGCAAAATTTATAATTCACCAACAAATTATATTATAGAATCTAGACTATTGGTCTCAACTCTCGAATGCTTTTTAAAATTTTTGCTCCAAAATTATCTGTTCTGAAAATTTTCTCTTTGGAAGACTAATTTTTTAATTTCTGTTTTTTAGGGTCCCTCAATAAAAAGCATCTTCTATTAAATTTTTTTTTTAGTTTAATTATTTTTATATTGAAGGGTTAAGCTTGCAAAGTTCAGCACACACTCCCAGGTACTTATAATCTATATATTATATGTTTGATACAGGTACAGTTTCTGTATTATATTAAGTATACATATCTATCTAGTAGCATGTCACGTTAAATATATTATATTTTGCTGTCACAGATGTAAATATGCACAACTTTATTATCATTTATACACGTGGGAAAGTTGCCATTTATTTCTGTGGTCAAAAGGCCAAGCCTCTTTATTTTGAATTTTTATTATTATACTTAGTTGAATGTCGATTGAATAATTCAGTTCGTTTAACGACCCAGTTTTGTAGGGTTCCGTACCTCTGTATGGAACCCTATTACCCTGCCTACGATGTATGTCTGTCCCTTCGTACGTCTGTCACAAATGGTAAGACCGTAAGAGGTAGCTATAATTAAAATTTTCACAGCTTGTGTGTTGTGGCATGAATCCTGGCAAAAAATCAATTAATTTTAATATATAAGTAATAATAAAGTAGGGAATTTGATAAGCAGCCAAACAGACCATATCGTAATTAGATTATTTTCAAGAGTCTAGATTAGTAGTAGTAGGTAAAGTAAACCTTTACATACTACTACTTAGTTTATCTAGACTCTAGAGTTTTGGCAAGAGTCTTGATCTAGATAAAGCAAGTCTTGTCTTGTCTTGAAAATTTCTAGACAAGACTTTTGTAAGTCTTGTCTTGAAAATCTAGACAAGACAAGACAAGAGTCTAGAAAGTCTAGATCTAGACGGCAACACTATTCTCGACTGAGACATAGATTGTAAAATGATTTTTTCTTTCCAAAATTTCAAGATTGGTTATGATATGGTCTGTTCGATGTTTGGACAACTTTCCCCGACTGTGTCCATATAAAAGGCAATCTCATATAGGTATAAACTAATATCTATTTTATATGACATTGATATTATAATTAGTGTCACGGCAACAATTAAAAAAAAATGCCAACGATAAATCTTTGAGTGGCTGTGTTTTATTTTGTTTTTTTTTATTTGAACATACCGCGCTATTTTAAACTAATTATGTGTAGATATTTTATGTGATTATTCCGAGACTCGTGTCAGTAAATAACAGTAAATAAAGTGTTTGTAATTTACTCCACAAAAAAGAAATGAATTAGACTAATTGATTTATTAGATTTATTTTAAAATCTATATAAGATTTATTGCACAGTTTATAAAGTGGTGTCATCGTAAAAATAGATTAATTGAAAATATAAAAAATTGGATACATTTTTCAGAAATGTAATCGTTAAAAATATAGATTGGACACAAATTCTTAGTATTTTTTATCAAAATTTATTGAGAAATATAAATTCGTTATTTAGGAAAAAGCCTGCGACTGAAAATGTGATAACAGAATGTTGTCATATATACCTATAAGAAACCATTTTGTTGGTAATTTATACCTATTATCAACAAAATGGTTTCTTATAGGTATGACAACATTCTGTTATCACATTTTCAATCGCAGCCTTTAAGCAATTATCTATTTTAAAAGACTTATACTGCAGTCTTAAAAACCCTTTTGAACTGACCTGACACAAAATAATACCATAAAGTCTAAATTGAAAAAAATAATTTTATTAATCGTATATTCAAAATTTTTTGATGACATCCCAAGGTAAAAAATCCAGTCAGAATTTTTTCCAACGTTTATACGTTATCCCGACTTGTTGGCTGACCTAATAATCTATTAAAAATAGAATTTGTCATAAAAAAATCAGAGTTACAAAATTTCAGTAATGTTAAATTTGTTATGCCTGCTTTAATCTCCGACAAAGGCTGTAAGCAAGCGGTCATAAGATTATTTTATACCTTATTTTCCATCAATAAAATGGTGCAGACAAATCATCTACGAGAACGACAGACCAAAATTCTATTTTTGTATACATGTGCATTTATTTTTACGTCGCTAATTGTATAATAAACATTGAAAGCGAATGAGCGTGATTTTGTACCATTAGAGCTCGATGATAGATCAGAACGCAAACCCAATAGTCAATACGTCGAGTTATTTGGTTGCAGTAATTAAATAACACTTTACCGGGTGTCGGAATGACTTCAAACAATCAACAGACGTACAAACGGACTGACAACAAACAACATATTTGATGCCTTGTGATTTTCTGTCGCGCTATTTGATTTGGTGACGCTAATTATCGTTGTCTATATACTGGCGATTCAATAAAATCGGAGAATGTTTTTCGATGGAATTTTTTTTAACATTTATGGTTCCGTACCTCCGACCGGAACGTCCTAGCCTACGATGTCTATCCGTCCGTTCGCCCGTCCGTGTGTCCGTCCGTCTGTCACAGGACTCTGTATCTCACAAATGCGGTAAGAGGTTGTTGTGACATTAATCCTGGCAAATTTGAATTAAATAACCAATAAATTTTAATAAGTTGTTTTTTATTTATACATACTTACATGTATATATAGGGTGGCGATTTTTATATTTTAAGTCTTAGGAGAACGAGATGTAGGCAATAGTAGATTGTATATCTAGATGCGTAATGGAGTATATTACTGACGAGTAGTGACAGTCACGCGAGTCATTATACCATTATACTTCACTTTTCAGTATTTTCAAAAAATTTGGCAGTTCATTTGCGTCACTATCTTTACGTTTACAGCAGGCCGTGCGAGTATGTAATAGCAGACGGGTAAAGCGCGGAATAAACATAAGTTACTATGTCAACCGTTTATTTACCGTGAGGAGTCAAGGACCTACGAATTTAATTAAACTTTAGACGTTTATGACCTCAGTTGTCGAGCGTCTATAATCTACAATATCTATCTAAATCAAACCACCCTGAAAATAATTTGGATCATAATTGAACAGGTTTACTTTTGAGTCATCTGTGACATCTATGGGAACATGTTGGTGAAGTGTTGATTAGTCTATGCGTTGTTTTAATTAGACTGTCGTCCGCGTGTCCCTTGTTATAGAGGAGCGCGGGGTAAACGCGGGGCAACCAGTCGCTCGGCCGTGACAACATACATGTATAGAGTAGACCGGGATTTTATATGTGATGGATGGATTCAAACTAAACGAGACACCGGCAATATTTAAATTCAGTTGGCAATCTTCTTCAAAACTCATTTGTTTTTTCATTTTCAGTACATAATTGTAATGATTTCTACCTAATTTAATTGTTGAAACGGTACGGAACCCTCGTAGCGCGAGTTCCACACGCACTTGACGGCTTTTTTAATAATGTTAATATTTTGGAATTTTTAATTTTAAAATAATTTAAAAAAAAAGATTTAAATTTAATATGAAGTGTATTTTAATTACCCGACTGCGCCAGAAGGAGGGTAATGTTTTTCGAGTATATGTATGTATCTATGTATGTATATTTCTTTATCACGCTCTGTAGCCTAAAAAACGGCTTGACGGATTTTGAAAAATGAGGTGTCATTAGATTTGTCTGAATCCCCAGAGTAACATAGGGTGTATGACGTCACGGAAAATTCAATATGGCGGACGCTAGACGCCATTTTGCCAGAATGCAAAAGTAATTTTCCTTCTAAATACGTTGATATACGTACCAAAATCAAAACAAAAGAAAGGTTTCGTTGATATTTCAAATAGGGTACATGACGTCACGGAAAATTCTATATGGCGGGCGCTAGACGCCATTTTGTCAGTACGCAAAAAATCGGTAAAGCCTTGTGTGTGGGGTATCAAATGAAAAGGCTTGATGAGTTATAGATTCAACTAAGAGGAAGGAAATAAAAAATTTATTAAAAAACAAAAAACCCGACTGCGTAAAGATCGAACATAAAAGATGGAAACAAGATCAAATGATAACATGCAGTCGGAGGTATTTCTGTTCAATTTGTTACTACTATGCCTCCGACTGCATGCGTTATCATTTGATCTTGTTTCCATCTTTTATGTTCAATTTTTACGCAGTCGGGTTTTTTGTTTTTTTAATAAATTTTTTATTTATTCCTTTCTTAATTGTATGAAACCCTCTGCGCACGAGTCGAACTCGCACTTGACCAGTTTTTTATGTTGTTTCCATAGCTTATCAGGTCGTTCGGTGTGATCAGACCCGTCCGCAGACCTCGGATCTCCACGTTTGTGTATGGTACGATCCATCATTGGCCTGTCATACGATACAGGGCTCACCGTGTGTAACATACACATTATTTCCCTCGATAGATCGATATTCGTACCTCACAAATACAATCAAACTTTCAACAGCCAAGTTGGTATCAGACAGTCCTGTCAAGTTACTATAAATACACCCGGTTACACAAATATTTGCGGTTGCAAGCAAACTAGCTTATGTTTGAAATGGTAAATTATAAACGCTCGACAACAAAGGTCATAAGCGTCTGAGTAGCTTTAAATACGGTATATAGACAGAACGGCCAACACACTGTCAATCGCTGATTGGTTTCGCCATTTTAGATGATTTCAGGATTGATTTTTATATTATTCTAATTTCATATAGGTTCTTATGAAATTTTTTCTCGGCTGTGTGTGCCGCGACATATGCATTTTTTTCTGATGTGGAAATTGCAGTAATATTTATGCTATTTCTAATTTCATCAATGTTTGTACTTACCCTCTATATACACTTCTTTATTCTGTGATCGGAGTATCTAAATGATCGAAATTCGATTATGGATTTATTCGAAAGCTTGTACTTCCCTCTTTAAGTTTTCTGAAATTGAAATTGTAGTAATATTTATGCTATTTCTAATTTCACCAATGTGAGTACCTTCTATACTCAATTCTTTATTCTATGATTGGAGTAGCTGAGTGAGTAATTTAATTCATATTTTAGATTTATCGAGTATATCTCTTATATATGAATGATATATGTGTAGCTTAGATATGAGAGGACGTACTGCGGAGATATCAGCAACAACATGTTTGTAACTCAGCAAAATTCCTGTCCAATGTCTTTTAATTGATAATCTTGTGAGAAAATCGGAAAAAGTCGATTGCAACTTATGACGGAAACATGGCGTTGTAGATTATAGACTGACTTATAAATTATATTAACGGTGTTTCATCCATTCTTAGAAAAAAAACATTGATTCAACGTGCCTAATTATTAAATAATTTCAAAAAACTTTCAGAATTGCGGATCTAAAATTCAACAGGAAAATTAAAACTATTTGTAATTTGGGAGATTCGGGTTCTAGCCCTGCGACCGATTAATTTGCTGGACCTTTTTTTATAATTTTCATTGATTCCCACATAAACGTCAAGGCATCCCGTATTCGAAATCTTTCAAATTTCTCTGCCGTACGTATGATCTTATAGACCGAGAGCCAGTGACAATTTTTTTTAGGCCTTATTTTTGTGAAGATGCATTATAAAGTGCCCTGAGTAAGGGATTTTGCTAGATAGCGGTATGGGAGGGATGCAGAGCGCCCCTAACATGTAACAAAAAAAATGGTCACAATTATTATTGCTTCAAGGCTGAAATTGTTTGTATAGCTTGTCAGTGATCCAATAATGCGATTATAATATTTGCAGATCAATCGGTCAGTATTAAAGGAGTGGCAGATCACCCTAAACGTGTCATGTACCTGACGAAATTTATATTATTAGTTCAAGGTTCAAATTTTAATATGTTGTTACGGCGACTGTTTTAAGCATACAGCTTATATTTCAATTTGCAGAACAAAATGGTATTAAGCCCCTCTCTTAGAGAGAAACTTGCTCGCCTAGGTGTTTATATCGTTCTGCAAAGGGGTTAATACCGACATTTTGTTCTGCAAATTGAAATGTATGCTAAAAACAGTCGCTGTAACAACATATTAAAATTTGAACCTTGAACTAATAATATAAATTTCGTCGGGTACATGACCCGTTTAGGGTGATCTGAATCCCCTTTAGTACTGATAAATCGATCTGCAAATATTATAATAGCATTATTGGGTCACCGACAAACTGTCATGGGCGACACGGGCAATTCCGGGCTTAACAGCTAGCAATGAATAATATGAAGGCAATAACTTTTTGAGCAGAGTTAAATTTGTCCCTTGAATGAAAACAGAATTGCGTGCTTATAAATTCTTATAATATCTTGTTGCAAAATACACATATTGTAATACTATATAAGATTAGGTCTTTTGAAGATAACGCAAACCTAATTATGTAACAATATTACATTTTAAATTATGCAAAACAAAAAATAATAAAGCAAAAAATAGCAATGGTCGATGAACCGGATCTTGCTACACCATTGACAGGATGACGTGCTTTATAATATTCTGACTTTTTTTGCGGAAAGTATTTCAATCTTTTGTCAAGTCTATAGTAATTGCTGAGGACAGTGTAGTCCAGTGGTTAGCGTCGCGGCCTCTGGATCCGACTGTCGTGGGTTCGAATCCCGTCTCCGCTCATGGATGTTTTGTGATGTCATTTAGTTTTAAGAGAGTAGCTATTTAATGTAATCAAGACGCTAATGACCTAAGTTGTCGACGCGTCTATAATTTAGAATAAAATAAAGATAGTAATTGTTTTATTATAACGCGGATTTTTGATAATGTCGATTTGAAATTTGATAACGAAGTTTCTAAGATCCGTATTCACCGAGCCTAGTTAGTTATTTATTCCGTTGATTTATTCCCTTGGTAACTATTATTCGGAATAAATAGCGAATTAATAGCGATATAGTATCATGGCTTATTCTGATCCATTCATTTTGTCCCAGTGCTAAATTCCCTTATGTATATCTACATCAATCTGGGACTATACCGCCGGGAAAGACGTAGTTTTAAGTAAAAAAAATGGGTGTGTGCTTATGACCACACGACAGAAGTGAAAACTTCAGATTTTCTAATTTTAAAATATATATATAATTTATATTAATAATCGTGTCCATCGTGATTATAATAAAATTAAGAAAAATCGCAGGATAGTGGACAAAATATTTGATTTATTAAATATTGTTATTTTTATGTATGTACTTGAAAAAGTCTAAATCTATAGACGAAACGTTGTACATTTAATAAATCAAATATTTTGTCCACTATCCTGCGATTTTTCTTAATTTTATTATGTATATAATTTTTTAATCACACAGTTTAATCATAAATATATTAAAATCGGCCTATATACAATTAAATTTAATGAATATAATACCTTAACGATAATATTAAGTTTTAGTGTCATCTGTTAGCTCACTTGTGAACTACAAAATATATGTTTTAGTGTCATCTGTTAGCGCACTTGTGAACTACAAATGACTTTTTACTCGTATTAAGTTTTTAGTGTCATCTATTAGCGCACTTATGAACTACACACGATTACCAGCATATTGCAAATACGTGTTCGTGTTTGAGCCGAGTAACCCCGATTGTTACCGTCGGATGCGTTTCACATCACTGTTGTTAACAGCCCAGAAAAAGCGCGTCTAAGGAAGTTTTCACTTCAAAAACTTTAGTTGTTATTTCTTTTAAACTTTTATTGAAAATGTTCGGTTATTTTAATTGAGCTACTCCGACCCTGTAAACCTACACTGATATAGGACATAAAATAAAACGAAATAGTTGAGATAAAAATACAATAATACGATCGCAGACACAGTAAAACCTTGAGATAGAAGGACAATTGGTATCCGATAAGCTCTGCTATGAGATTCGTTCATTCAAATAAGAAACTAAATGCGGAGGTGGGCCAAGCCGCCTAGAAATTACATTTAGTTGATAAATTTAAATTGCTCATTACGCGAAGAATGTAATCTATGATACAAGCATCTATTCAATTCGTTAACTTGTTACAGAAGTTTATTAATAGAACGTCAACATTTTTAAATTTAACTAGATGTGGCGCGTGCTTTGATAAAAAAAGTTCTAAATATCATTTACCCGCGCCTTCGCTCTTAACCTTATCTTTCCTGTTTCGCGCAAAATGATCATTGCTGACATCTACATGTAGTATTTTATACTGCGATAACCTTATAAACATACTGATGGCAACACTGGTGCGGAAAATAGCAAAAGCTGCGGTTATCCACAAATACCAATACCTAGTCAAAAAATCTGGCTGTATCGCGGGTACAGACAGATGACGTGAATATTATTAAACTCAAATAATTGTATTCGTTATCATGGAAAGGAATACTGCACCCATAAAATATAATACTTAACTACATAAAATAATAATTGTAATTTTATATTTTTATTGTTTAAATTGTTATCCAATTATACCTATATATTTCCATTATTAGAAAAAAAATATTAAAAGCCTTCGGGACTCGAACCTGGGCTTGGCGTTAGTACCTGTCGGTAGACTCGTACTTTTCCGCACCGCGGCCACCGGGCTTACTGCGTTTGAGATTTTAGCGTAGTTAAACGTCTGTTTTGTTTCCCATGTCAACCATTTCCGACTGTTTCCGTTTCAGCTAATATTTCTAAAATGCCACCGCGCGACAAAAAGTAGCATGTGTGCGCAGGGGCGGACTGGCCTCGTTGGCGACCAATAATTTTGGTCCCTTATTAAATGTGTTGCCGGACTTTTACTTCAACGTATAACATATTTTCATACTTTTTGAGATCATAAAAGTAAATAAAAAATTTGCTGAAATAATGTGGCCCATTTGGCCTTCATTAAAGTTGGCCCCGGTGGCTGGAACCGCCCGGTTCAGTCCGCCCCTGTGTCATGTGTGTGTACGCTGGCCCTTATCAATTAATAATTTATAGCCCTAATTGAGGACAGTGTGGTGTAACGGTTAGCGTAACCGACCTTTAGATCACACTGTCGAGGGTTCGAATCCCACCTCCGCTTATGGATGTTTTGTGATGTCATTTAGTTTTAAGGAAGTTGTTATTTAATGTAATTAAGACGCTAATGACCTATAAGTTGTCGACGCGTCTATAATCTACAATAAATAAAATATAGCCCTAATTCAGTGGACAAAGATTTAGTGGTATAGAACTTAGGGGTCAGTATGATGTTGAAAAAAGTCAAAATGTTGTTTAGTAGTTAACGTAGTACTGAATACTGAATAATTTATCGTATTGTATTTCGGAATGCCTACGCCAAGACAGTTTAGTAATCGCTGTTTTCAGTACCTACATGTATACTTATTTTAATTTCGTGCCGGCATTATTTCTATACGTGCTGGATTTTAAGAGGTTAAAATAGATAAAATTGTCTCATTACACGAATAATAGTCGTCCATTTTAATACAAACTGATATTTGTATGCAAATTGAAGAAGCGAGGAGAAATGAACGCCGTACACTAGTTTTGACCTTGCTCTGAGGTATTACAGTAAAAATATTTGTGTATATAATTTGATATGTAACGTACATAGTAATGCGTCCATTAAATAAAGGCTCGTTTGCACTGAGTACAGTAAAACACTTAGTCTTTGAATGACGTTTCGTATGCGGCTCTCAAATGCGTACCTTTTTTTTGTTTTTTGTTTTTTTTGTTTTCTTTTTATTTTTTCTTGTTTTTTTTTCTTTTTTTTATTTTTCGTTAAGGATCGTGCGCGCTCGCCTACTACTTGTGCTGAAAACATCACACCTGACGCATAAAGATGTATATTTATTGTGATTATAGACGCGTCGACAACTTAGGTTATTAGCGTCTTAATTGCATCAAATAACATATCAGTTAAAACTAAATGACATCACAAAACATCCATGAGCAGAAGTGGGATTTGAACCCACGACAGTTTGATTCACAAATATAAATAAAACTTCACGAATTTACAAATTAATATTCAACTATGGCACATCTTAAACAATGCAGTGAAATATCTCGTCAACGGCACAAACCATAAAAAAATGTTTTATACAAAAGTTATTCAAGGGAGACAGAAGACTGTGATATCAGATTTAACATAGGTGGTGCTGTGAGGGTCAGGCGAAGGTCAACTTCGATTTTTTAATTGTAACAGCGCATTTTTATTCCAGAATACGATACAGTATTTAATAGTGAACAGTAAATTATTAAGGTACATATTAGCTAAAGTTAATAAATATTGAGATATTTAGAAATTAAATAACAGCTAAAATGAACGATAATTAGATCAATTATGGATAGCCATGATATTACGCACCGGTCTTT
The DNA here is from genome assembly GCA_039654895.1 of Mongoloraphidia duomilia. NCBI lineage: Eukaryota > Metazoa > Arthropoda > Insecta > Raphidioptera > Raphidiidae > Mongoloraphidia > Mongoloraphidia duomilia. The sequence continues at coordinate 47,802,565 of CM077520.1, read as the reverse complement.
ATGGCTTGAATTCAATTCATAAAAGAACCGAATTGACAAATTAAATTTGCTGTTTAATTTGTAAATATCTCAATATTTAATAACTTTAGCTCATATGTAGATACTTACCTTAATAATTTACTGGTCACTATTAAATACTGTATTGTATTCTGGGATAAAAATGCACTGTTACAAATTAAAAAATCGAAGCTGACCTTCGCCTGACCTTCGCCTGACCTTCACAGCACCACCTATGTTAAATCTGATATCACAGTCTTCTGTCCCCCTTGACACTATAACTTTTGTATAAAATAGTACATTGTGCCACAAGGGAGGAAAGTGCTATACATTTCCTCCCTCGTATAAAATTGCCACCCTCGCCTTCGGCTCGGGTGGCAATTTTATACGCTGGAGGAGATGTAGTAATTTCCTCCCGTGTTGCGCATACTATTTTTTCTCCTGCCAGGGAGACAGAAGTAGTTGCGTGAGAGCCGGCATGAGTACTATTGCGCACGCACACTTGTCCGTACCACGGGAATAAAGAGCGACTTTGTTACCGCTTGGCAGGGACGAAAGTACGAACTTTCGGCCTAGGTAGGAGAAAAAACATTTTTTTATGGTTTGTACCGTTTACGAGATATTTCACCGCATTGTTTAAGATGTGCCACTCTGTATATGAAATTGTTTTTCTGGTTTTTTCTTTTGAAGAATTATTTTCGCTATGTAGGTAGGTAGGTACCTACTTCTGGTTCCCAGCGAAACAGAAGTCGCTTCTGGTCAGTTTTTTGGTGTAAACGCACCGTTAGAAAGAAGGTCAGTGGCATGCGGCGTGATATCTATCATGTAGTTGTATTAGTTCGAGAGTGTATAGTTGAAGCTTGACTATACAGGGTGTTACATTTTCATGTCAATATAATTGAATCCTTGCAACCATAAAACAAGGATGAGCAACCTTTTACTTCAAAAGTAATGCGAGAGCTACCAGACTTTTTTTTACCACCTCGCCTCTGGTAAGTGAGGTACAATACGTATATGTCATGTGGATGTCATTAATATTTTCCACCCACCTGATGGTGCCACTAACAAGTGGAAGGTTTTTTAGCAATCTTTGTATAAATGTTTGTTTGGAGTCGTCTATAGAGCTCAAATGGCTGGACCGATTTTAATGGAAAAGGTATCAAAACAAAATTTTAAAGGTTGCTCAAATATATATTTTAAAATATTATCTATAAAATATAATCCCAACCCTATAAATGAGCTGTCAGAATTCCAACTTTGTTTTAAAGCTTCGAGCACATAAGAACTGCTAGTTTTAATATTTACTCATGTATGTCTCATGAACGGTACCTTTATTCAGTATTTTTTGTCCGTTTCCAAAAAAATCAAAAATCTTTTTTTTAATACATATACTATCTAATAGTTGTGTAAGATTCAAAATTAAAGTACACTATTTCTGTATTTAAATTATAACGAATTTTTTTTTATACGACCGAAAAATTAGTGTATTTTTTGCCCGTTTTCGGACCCTCAAAATAGAACGGAGTTACGTGTCCAAATATTTTTGAATTTTAAAATTTGAATGATTAGTTATGATGAGACAATAATAATCACAAAAATATTTCGTTGAGCATAATATTAGTTTTAGAAATACAGAGGGTCAAAGTGGTCACCCTTTATTCAGCGAGTATATATAATACTAACGGTCCTGTCAGGCTTCGTCCGGGTGCTAAGAATTTATGATTTATTATCCCCTCCGCGAGAAATTCTCCCTCTGCGAAGCGTATTAGTATAATAACTTCAGCGGTTGATTATTCAAAAATTACTATAGCTCCGTTTTACCCCCTTTGAGGTTGAATTTAAAAAATGCTCGAATAGTCTATAATCTTTTTCAATAAACGGGCTATCTAACGGTAAAAACATTTTCAAATCGGATTGGTAGTTTTTGAGATTAACGCGTTTAAACATTCACACAAACAAACTCTTCAGCTTTGTTATATTAGTAACTTCGAGCTCGACAAAAAAGAAATTAAAAATTAAAACCTATAACTAGATGAAGCTATCAGGATGTTGTGGGATTTTATTTTATTTATTGTAGACTACCGGCCCTGCCTGGCTTCGCGGGGGTGCTAAGAAAGCCCGGGTGCAATACACTACTCACTGGCTTCGCTCGTTCGCTTGAATATTATAATTACATTACTCACTCGCTTCGCTCGTTCGCTATATGTTATATAAACCTTCCGTGAAAAATTATCTAACTGATGATGAAAATCGCATCAAAATCCGTTGCGTGGTTTAGGAGGAGTTAGCGGTGGTACAGACACACGGAAAGCGACTTCAATTTATACTATGTAGAGATAGATGACTGTATTAGATTTTAGTCCTGTTGAAAGTATGGGCTATTTTTGTCACTGAAAGAATGAGCTGTTGTCCTTAGAATAGTTCCTTCAATTATCCACGAGAGGCAGCACTTGTGGTAGGTACAAACGTTATTTATTCCCCATTAGTGTCGTGTTATTTTAGTGGTATAACTTAATTGTTAAATTATTATTATTACTAAAATAATTTAATAATTAAGTTATAACACTAAAATGACACGATATTAATGGGGAATAAATAATGTTTGTACCTACCACAAGTGCTGCCTCTCGTGGATGATTGAAGGAACTATAATAATAATTTAATAATTAAGTTATAACACTAAAATGACACGATATTAATGGGGAATAAATAATGTTTGTACCTACCACAAGTGCTGCCTCTCGTGGAAGGAACTACTCTCAGGAAAATGGCTCATTACGTAGGTAAATCGGTTTAGTGGCGCTCGAAATTTTAGATAACGTCCGAGTGTTCTCTGTTACAAACATTTTCCTTTGATTAGTACAGATGGAAAACATTATTTTTAAAATCGTACTAAATTAAAACGAAATGCCTCAAATGTGTGTACACCTTTATTGTAGTTCATCATAAGGTTTATGTCACGTCATTTAAGTTGGAAACCTTTCAGTTGTTTCTGTTGATTTCTCTGGCACATTGAAATCTCCGGTGCTCTTATTCACGCCACGATTTTGTATGTGTGTAGAAAATAATATAAGAGAGGCCACATCTAAGCCTTGCGGCACAGCGCACTATACACTAGCGTATAAAGGAAGTAATATCTGGATAACCGAGCTTTGCTCGGATGAGTTCAAAAAAAATAGTACTTAAAGTTCCCATTTCATCAAAATCGTTAGTCGTTTTTAAGAAAAAAAATTACATACCTATAAGTAAATAATATTATTATACGTCAGTATACGTCATACTACATAACGTATGTACCTACATATTTTCAAATAATTACTGATTATTTTAATAAGTTAAAGATTGACTGTCGGGGTAATTTGACATAAATAATGAAAATAGTTTGTTTTTTCCAAAGCCTACTCACCATACGACACTGTTTTATAACGTTAAAAAACTGTTTTTTAAAATGAAAAAATCGATAAGAAAATGAATTTTTCCAGGGATGAAACCTAGCTAGATCGATTTTTTGCCCCCCAAAACCCCTTTTCAGTAAATTTCATCCAAATCGTTACGGCCGTTTTCGAGAAAATATTTATATAGGTACATATATACACGATTTTCTCGTTTAAAATATAGGGATAAATAAGTATTAGCAAAAAAAAAATAAAATTTGGTATACCTAAGTATAGTTCCTTTAGATCCTGGAATAGCACATAGGGTACTATTCATCCCGGAAAAATCTATAGATCCTGTGGGATAGTAACAAAACTTGACTCAGTATTTTTTTGCATTTTAGCGTATTGGCGGAATTAGGTATTTAAGTTTAAAAAAAATTATTAATTTTTTAATTTTTTCTAATAATTTAACATAAATAATATTGAAAATCGAAAAGAAAAATTTTTTTAAAGCTATAGATAAATTACTAAAAATTAATTAAAATGTATAAAAATTTAAAAAATATCACGTGACTTCAAAACGCGCCAGGAATGTTTGTGACGTCGTTATGTTAAAATGTGTCTGCATTTGTGGGTATTTGTGTATATGTATTACACATACTATCAAAAATAATAAATTTTTAACTTGGTAACCATGGATACAAAGACCATAGATAACATAATGACGTCACACGCGTTCGGATTCTTTCGGCGCGTTATCGGAACTGAGTTTAAAAATTAATTTTTATTTAAATATAACTTTTTAATTAGTAAGCAAAAAAATTAAATAAAAACAGTTTTGCTATAAAACTTGTATGTGGTCTTTCCATTTAAGTAAAAAAAAAATTCACTTAAAAACCCAATTCTAGATACTAATATTATAAACACCACAAGCCCGGCTTCGCTTCGCAGGGGGAGAATTTTTCGCGCGGGGGGGGATAAAAAATCATAAATTCTTAGCACCCGGGCGAAGCCGGACGGGACCGCTAATAATAAATAAAAATCATAAAATATCCACTGTCGATGATATTTTGCCACACTGCTGTAATAGTCATCGTGTTCTTTAAGAGTGAGTTGTTTTGTCGATGTGCCACCTTTCGCTCTATCGCCGGCATGACCAAATGTTGTGACTCTAGCTTTTCACAACTTCATCCACTCTTATAGAATACAGTATAGAAATGTCTATGATTTAATTATGAAATTAACTTATTCGAATCCAGCGAAGCGTACTAAACTGTGAAGTCGTTGACATGAAGTTGTCAGATATTCAGAAGTCAAAACCAATGCATTTTTATTTAGAATAAAAATGATGGTTTTGAAGTTGTCAGAGAGATGGTGTTATGAAAGGTGGCCTTTAGATTTTTTGAGAATTTAGTAGATAAATATATAAAATAATGAAAAACAGGAAATAAAATAAATTGCATAAACCATATTTACTGTTTTATGAATATAAATTTTACATAATAAAAATATTTTTTTAATTGACCCATCCTAAAAAAAGACGTGTTTTTAACATGTATTTTGTAAACGAACCTCTAAAAAAATATGAGATCCTATTATTTTTTTGTTTTAAAAGATACACGTACCTACTCTTGCGTAGAGCAACACCAGGCGCTGACTGGCCAGGGGCGTTGGGCGCTGGAGCGTCCCGTGCTCCAGGAGTTGAAGAAGGCTTGGCCCACTCATTTCTCAATCCCAACAAATAACAAATCTCTTCCTCGGGCCCCTACAAATGTTAGCGTCCCTAAAAAAATATAGACAGTACCTACGCGCCTGGGCAACGCTTACAAAAACGATAGGCGTGGGTAAAAACGGGAGGTCTGGCAGCACTGGTAACACTTAAAGCTTTTAGTTGCTTTAATATTTTTGGAAACATTGAAAAATCTTGTATTAATCTTGCAAAGCTCATCCTTCCTGAAAGCATTCTGAAAGCTCCTTGTGTTTTAAAGACCACCAACAGCTAAGGTTATTTGCGCCTAGCACCAATTCATATTTTCAATTCATTATTTTTTTTTAATAATAAATTGAAAATCCAGTTGACACTTTTACCAGCTCTCGGGCTAGAACCCGGGAACTGGGGACTTGTAATAGAGGAATCATAGCAACTTCATGTAAACAACAGCATTGCTACACGCTTGGATATTCTCAAGCCCTCTGAAAGCTCCTAATTGATTATATTTTAGCTGTTACATTCTGCTGTAAGCCTGTATTGTTATGCAATCCGGGGAATTCATACAAAGAGGATGTTAAGAGAGTGTTGTAGTCCTCAACAGGAGACGTGCAGAGCGTGTGTCTTTTCTCTGTTCATTTTCATAACAGGTTTGCAGTGTAACATAACGTAACAAAGCCCGGTTCAAGTTCAACTCTCACTACCGAATTAACTACCATCTTATTTTTTGATACAGTAATTGCAACATGCGTTAGTCGGATTATTTAAGTATACCTAGTTGAACTTTTCTTAGTCGAATCTCAAGGAACGTAAAAAAAATCGAGGTACGAAAAATTCGAATTATAGAGTAAAAAGTACGCATGTAATAAAATTATGACCTGCACTGTAAAAAATGGTTGTAAAAATACTTTGAAAGTTAAGGTAGAATTCGTTCGATTTTCTAAGTGATTTTACTTTATTATTTATTTTTACACAAAAAACTTCATAAAAGCTTGAACTTTTACTGTAAAGCTAAACAAATTTGTGATTTTTACATAAAGTAAATTAAAATTACATAATTTGTGTAATATTCCAATAAAGTGTGTAAAAATTACAAAATAAAATGTATAGTTACATATATAAAATGGATGAATATAAAACAAATTAATGTAAAATTAGTAACCACGCATGCGCGATGTGTTTTTATGGAATCCACGCGATGTGGCGATACCATGTTTGCGACGCCATTGTCTCTATGTGTGCCTATTACCAGATTAATCGCTGGCTACAAATGGACCATCGATAATCTATGTAATCGGCCTTCTCATTTCTTACAGTGTGTAGGTGTAGAGCTCGGATGTACGATAGAGTCGCGGAGATAATAAAATTTAGAGTTGAGTTTTTCAGTGTAAATTCACAAAAAGGCAGTAGGTTAGCAACAAATTTAGTTTGATAGGTAAATGTAAATGTCTATAATTAAAAGAAATATTATTGCTTCGAGATTTTCAATTACAATTTTCGGACATATTTTATGAAGTCAAATCAATCTAAAAATGGTTCCATTTCCACACATCAGAATTTTTCCAACTCAACTTGACTATTGCCATTTTTAGAGTTCAATAGAAAAAGATAAAGAAGAGAAATTATAATTTATAAGAAAAATTTTTAATTGTCGATAACTGCGTAAATTATCATTTCACATATCATTTTTACCTGGATTGCGCACGCTTACCGTGTTCACGGATCGGTAACTAGGCAATAATCTCTCTACACTGTAAGGAATGAGAACGCCGATTACATAGATTATCGATGGTCCATTTGTAGCCAGCGATTAATCTGGTAATAGGCACACAAACAGGCAATGGCGTCGCAAACAGGTATCGCCTGCACATCGCGTAGATTCCCTAAAAACACATTGCGCATGCGTGGTTACTAATTTTACATTAATTTGTTTTGTATTCATCCATTTTATATATGTAACTATACATTTTATTTTGTAATTTCTACACACTTTATTGGAATATTACACAAATTATGTAATTTTAATTTACTTTATGTAAAAAACACTAACTTTACAGTAAAAGTCCAAGTTTTTATAAAGTTTTCTGTGAAAAATAAATAATAATGTAAAATCACTTAGAAAATCGAGCGAATTCTACCTTAACTTTCAAAGTATTTTTACATCCATTTTTAACAGTGTATATCGGTTGTCACTGCTGGCCCGGTGGCGCTCCGTTCTCGTGGATAATTGAAGGAACTATTTTCAGGAAAATGGCGCATTCGTTTATTTTTAATATAAGCTTACTCTATATTATAGTAAGGCAGAACTTATCGCATATTTGCTTAACAAACGGACATGTTCAGCCTGATGCACTATGTAAAGCACTGATAAGCTACCTAGTGCGTGTTTACGGGACAGCTGTGTAATGTCATAATTAAGGTTATGTAACTTAACTCGTTAGAACGCGGTTACGTTACTATCTTCATAATGCTGTAGGTATTACAGTTATCGCACACATACTCTATACCTAACAGCGATGACACAAACAACGGTTTGTGCCGAGTCGGCACGTATGTTTGTTTTTCAATGATGCAAAACACACACCGCGGCGAGAATTGCCTGCCGACCGAAAGCCGACTGTCAGCCGCCTCGACACATCGTTCTCCATAAGAAACGCCTGACTGCCGAGTCGGCACGTATGTTAATGTTTTTCAATGATGCATAACACACACCGCGGCGAGAATTGCCTGCCGACTCTCAGCCGCCTCGACACATCGTTCTCCATAAGAAACGCCTGACTGCCGAGTCGGCACGTATGTTAATGTTTTTCAATGATGCAAAACACACACCGCGGCGAGAATTGCCTGCCGACTGAAAGCCGACTCTCAGCCGCCTCGACACATCGTTATCTACAAGAAACGCCTGACTGCCGAGTTGACACCGTTGGGTCGAGACGGCAACCACCTCGGATGCCGAGTCGGCACAAACGGCTGTGTGTGTCATCGCTCTTAGTCCTATCTTGTATCATGTATTATTCAACTAATTCAACTATCACAGCGGTCACGGTTGTACGCTAACTTTTTTAGCCAAAATTTTTTTTCAAAAAATTCGCCTGTATGATCTGTAGTGTGATTCTTGGTCCTTAATTTGGTATTTACGCGGACCCTTTAACTTTAAAAATAGCGTCGGGAGAGCCAGAATCGTTTTTAGGCAAGGGTATAGTAGGTACATTGTGCCACAAAGGAGGAAAGTGCATGTAGTAATTTCCTCCCGTGTTGCGCATACTATTTTTTCTCCTGCCAGGCCGAAAGTTCGCCAAATTGAAAAAAAAAATTATTAAAATTATTATTTTTATTTTATTTTATTATTAAAATTATTGAAAAATAATTTTAAAGGAAATAATTTTAATGTGTAGGAGACAGAAGTAGGTGCGTGAGAGCCGGCATAAGTACTATTGCGCACGCGCACTTGTCCGTATCACGGGAATAAAGAGCGACTTTGTTCCCGCTTGGCAGGGACGAAAGTACGAACTTTCGGCCTAGGTAGGAGAAAAAAAGGATTTGAGATAAAGAGTAACTCCGGTGTCGAATCCTTTTGTACGACTGAAAAATGTTGCGAACCGTCGTGACCGCTGTGACAGTTGAATAATACTATGGATACAAAGATAGGACTAAAAGGTTGTATTACTACACATTCTACAACCAAAGATTATGTGACTATTTCTATACAGTTAGTGTGTAGTAAATAAATAATTATCGAAGTCACTGAAGCGGATTTATTGCGAGTTGACGGTAGTTCAGTGGATATTTTCTATTCCTGTCATTTTACGATGTTTTTTACACGTCATTAGAAATCTGTACACACATGGACAATAATAACAGACTGAAATGCATAAAACGTAAATATTTTTTTATATAATTATTTATCCATAATTGCATCACATCCAGTCTAGTTAAATTAAATATGAAATCACAGGTACTTGGACGAATTATTGTCAATAAACAATCTAACAATTATTGAATTAGCGACGTTTCGTCTGTAATTTATTCAGACTTTTTCAAGCTCTAGAAATAATACAAATGATCAATCATAAATTAATACAGACAATTTTCAATATAAAATATAAACACATGCCAAATCTAACCTCAAAATGTCTAGATCTAGCATTTTGAGGTTAGTTTGGCATGTGTTTATAAGTTATATTCATAACTATTGTCTGTATTAATTTATGATTACATGTATTGATCATTTGAATTATTTCTAGAGCTTGAAAAAGTCTGAATAAATTACAGACGAAACGTCGCTAATTCAATAGTGGTTTGATTGTTTATTGACAATAATTCGTCCAAGTACCTGTGATTTTATATTTAATAATTATTTCTATTCTATTGGTGCTATTCTGTAATCTGTATGGTCAATGTTCGAATTAAAAGCTCTGTAAAATTTCTGTTTCACTTTACCTTATGTACCTCTGGCGTCAGGGCGTTTTATAATTATTACTTTTAAAGAACCTGATAAACACAACTATTACAGTATTTATGAATTTTTTAGCTGTCTCTACATAATTGTTTTTTTATTATTTACAGGTGTCAGCAACAGATCCGGACTGCGGTGTGAATGCAATAGTTAACTACACATTGGGTGACCGGAGACCCAAGGAATTTGAAGTGCAGTCCGACACTGGTGAAGTATGCATAATCGCACCCCTTGATTACGAAACACGTCCGTTGTACGAGTTCCCGGTTATTGCTACTGACAAAGGTAATTTATTTTATTATTTTTTAAAAATATTTTAGAAAATATGGAAACTTTTTCGTCATACCTTGCTAGTAAATTGTTCATTTCTATTTTTGTCTAATATACCCGTGTTCTAAAAGGCAGCAGCGTAGCTAGGTGGGCAAGGGCCTCGGGGCCCCCTAATCTATGTTAACTTTATCAAAATATAAATGTAGCTTTTTTTCAAAGATGAAAACTTACTATGTAACCATAGTTTTAGCTGACTTTAGGGTTGTACAAGGGCCCCTGTGTTTTGGGGCCTTGAGGCACTGGCCCTGCACTTTGCCCTACGATAGCTACGCAACTGTTGAAACGTCGGTTGTCGATACTGTTATCTATGTAACCACAGTTTTAGCTGACTTTAGAGTTGTCAAAGGATCCCTTGAATTTTGGGGTCCTGCGGCACTGGCCCACTTTGCCTTACGTTAGCTTGGCCACTGCTGAAAGGTCGGTAGTGTTACCATAGCTGTTGTGTAAATTGTAAAATATAAAATTAATTTGAATCAGCCTTTAGTTAATAACATATTGCATAACATCCATAACATTTCAATTAATAATTATTATATGGTAACAGCATTGGTATACCGTCGCGAAGGTACTTGTTCTTTCAGAAGACGGGCAGTAGTGATTATAAAAAATAATTTATTGAATATTATAGAAGTTTATACAACTAGTAAAATTAAGTATAAGACGAGAGGGGTGAAGTTGGCATGCGAACCGCAGGCGAGAGTGCCAACACCCCTCACGTCTTATACTTATTTGTACTAGTTGTATAATATTCAATAAATTATTTTTTGTACTAACACATATTTGAAAATTGAAATATACAACATTTTCAACTTTAGAGCTTTATTGGATTAATGGCAAACACCGTAAATTCACTGACAGCACTGCATTAAAAATATTGGTCTTGATCCAAAATTTATTTACTTCGTTACAATATCAACGTACGCTACCTATATATAGTGTCGTATCACATAAAATATTGTATTTTTTTTAGGCTGACGACAGTCTATATTTTACGCACGCCTAGCTATATTGCCGTATCACATAAAATTTTGGATTATTGTGCGCGTGCGATATATATTATTTTAAGCAGCCGACTAGAGGCACGAAATGTTGTACATTACAAAAAATACCTTACATAGTTCATACAATCAAAAAACGACAAATTTAGTATTTCTGTAGTTACAGTGAATTTAAACTTTTAAGGTTTACGTGTTCACTAATGGATAATTCCTTTTTCACCAGGTGGCTTGAGTACGACGGCGATGATAAAAATCCAATTGAAAGACGTCAATGATAACCGACCAATATTCTATCCACGGGAATATAACGTATCCCTACGGGAACCGACAAGCGACACAACCGACGCCTCGACATCTAACACTCCCGTTGTCGTCGTGTTTGCCACAGACGCCGATAATGGACGCTACGGAATCGTCACTTACAAGATCGTAGCGGGAAATAGTGCCGGCCTGTTTAGAATTGGTTCCACTACAGGTATGTTCTATGTTCAATATCTAGTTCTAGTGTGTAGATTTTTAATGTCTATAATTTATTTAAGTAAGCTATAAGGATGTTGTGAGATAAGGTCCTCTCCCACAACATCGAGAGGGCAGTATAGCCTAATGGATAACGTACTTGGTACCGCAGCTTCTAGACTAGACTGTCGTGGGTTCGAATCTCACCTGCACTCATGGATGTTTTGTGATGTTATTTAGTTATAAGAAAGTTGTTATTTAGTGTAGTTGAAAAACGCTAATGGCCTGAGATGTCGACGCGTCTATAATCTCTACATAGTATAAAATGAAGTCGCTTTCCGCGTCTGTTTGTTTGTTTGTCTGTCTGTCTGTCTGTCTGTATAACCGCTAACTCCTCCTAAACCACGCAACGGATTTTGATGCGGTTTTCACCATCAGTTAGATAATTTTGTGAGTATTGTATTGTACCCGGGCTTTTTTAGCACCCGGGCGAAGCCGGACAGGGCCGCTAGTCTACAATAAATAAAATAAAATCCCACAACATCCTGATAGCTTAATCTAGGTATAGGTTTTAATTTTTAATTTCTTTTTTGTCGAGCTCGAAGACAGTGGGAAGTTTCAGGGATAGCCTGTAGCGTCAACCGTTTAAAATTTTTTTTTTATATTAAATCCAAAAAAGATATTAAAAATTAAAACAAAAATTCTATTTGTTTAGGTAAAAAATTTCATTTTTCGATTTTTACAAAAAAAAATATCTAAAGAGCGATCTAACCTAGAATTGCATATTAGAATTTCAATTGGGAGTTTTAAAAAATGATTTTTTCGTTAAAATTGTGTTTCAAAGACCACCAACAGCTAAGGTTATTTGGGCCTAGCACCAATTCATATTTTCAATTCATTATTATTTTTTTTAATAATAATTTGAAAATCCAATTGACACTTTTACCAACTCTTGGGCTAGAACCCGGGAACTGGAGACTTGTAATAGAGGAACCATAGCAACGGCATGTAAACAACAGCATTGCTACACGCTCGGCCATTCTCAAGCCTTTGATTTTTTTCGTTTTTTCAGGTGAAATAAGTGTAGCTAGACCAGCCATGCTATCGTCCCGAGCTGCACCATACCACCGTCTGAACGTGTCGGCGACCGACGGCGCAGGCCTCCGGGCGGTCGAAGACGCCGAAGTATTCGTCAGCGTTATAGACGCTGCTCAAGCACCGCCGGTTTTCGATAAACCCTGGTACAATTATACCGTTAAAGAGAACGTTCCCAGGAATACATTGGTGGGCGCCGTCCGAGCTACCAGCGCCGATACTGGTAAGTCCTTTTTTATGTTTGTTAATTTTTATGTTTAAGGGTAGACGTCAAGCTTTCCAAAATTCATATAGGTACTTCTCCGTTAGTGATTGTTGTCCACTATTTTAATAATGATAACATATTAAAAATGATAAATAAATTAATAGATTTATACGGCTGAATTGCAATTGAAAATTTTTCGTTGGAAAGCAGCCAATTATATAATTGATTCGAAACATCTATATTAATTTATCTTAAAAAATCAAACTCGTTGATTGATTTCTATACTGTGTTTTATGTATGTATCTAACATGTAGATTATCTTACGATGTCTACAAGATATAATTATTAATTCTAGAATATTATGTATAGTAATACCATTCTATGGTTATTAATAGCATTGGTATATCTAGGTACTTATGTATTTAATATATCCCATTTTAAGGATGTTTGAAATAATTTTCACTTTCATGATGAGCTCTCGCTAGAACGAAGATTCACACCTACTACCTAGCTATAATAAGTTAACTCTCGCATGTAGTGAAAATCAATTGATTCCGAAGCATATAAGGGGAATGTTAGATTAGTAACCTTGTCACGGTTGAGTAAATGTAAGCTCATTCCGCCGCGAAAGTGGAAAGGTTCAGGTTAGAGTCCTGACTGTGACTATGGTTGGTAAAATGATTTTAACATTGGAAATGTTTATGTTCGTATATGGGGGCAGAGTTACGTGTTTTCGTTCAAGGCCAAAAGACAACGGTGTCGCGATCAAGTGAGGAGCAATCATGCAAAATTGAACAAGTTCAATTTTTTCGAAATGTGTTTTATATCATGTCTAGTTAATTGAGAGGTATTTGCGACGATCTGCGGTGTTATTTTTGAGCAAATGTTAATAAATACTGTAGATAAATCCATTTAAAAGTTAAGTAAGAATAATAGGGTTATTCCTGACAAAACTAAACAGTGCATTGATAAATATTGTGTGTATAATAAACAGTTAATTATGTTTCATATATGCTGTTATCATTTCCAATGTCCTCGATGGTTGCAAGGATTGCGAAATCTGTGAATTTTTTCAATATGTTTCGAATCAATTATATAATTGTCTGCTTTCCAACGAAAAATTTTCAATTAAAAATGACGTTTTGTACTTTTATGAGGAAGTACTAATAAAAATACGAAACGTTGGCAAATGTATAACAGCTATTTTTGGTAAAATCGTCCACGTTCCCAATATTCTTCCTTACTATTTTTATTGTTTATTCAAATGACATTTAAAATAATATAATTATTTTATGTTTGGTCATTTGATAAATATTCTTTAGTAATAAATGCATAATATTCATTTTAGACACTAATAGTTCTGAACAGGTCGTTCATTGAATATGCATACCGCTTTTTGAAAAGTACTGTAAAAGAACACTCTTGATTGGTTAAAACAAAGGAGATTATCATCCAGAAATTACAACTAATTTAAAATACTCTTTTATTTAAATTGCTTTATTTAATACTAAACTTCAGCAATAAAAAAAACAGAGAAGTTGTCGATTGTTTTTATGTTTATTTGTTTATAAATAAAATAAACAAAAAAAAAAGTAATCAGATTGCAAAGTTGCGTTGTTGTTTTCAATGATATATGTGTAAAACAAGGATGTGTAAGGTAAATCCGCCTAATTAACTCCTGAAATTAACAGGTCTGTCAGTAACCATTTGCAAGCAGATCGAACTGTTTCAGCGGCTTTTGTTTCTTGATAAATGGCGCTCAATTTTCACCATGTCCAATTTAATTTAATGTTCGTTGCAGCTTTCATAAAATCATTGGGCAGTTAGGAAACAATTTTATTAATTTGAATTGATGCAACTGTCGGTGTTCAAATTGATGGCGATCGATTTTGATAAATAATAATTTAGAACCGCCATTTTTTAAGTATCTTTCAACATGGTCATTGTCCAGCAATTATTGTCTCAGATTGCAGACATCATTAATTTTTTTTTTGCAATTTCATCTTTCAACATTTAAATAAATCCTTAAGTAGTGTGCAATTTCGGTTGTTTTGTTATTAAATAAATTGAATTTATTTTTTACAATTTAGAACATCTTGTTCTAAATTTTCAGTTTTCGGGCTTGTAGGCCGTGGTCCGTTGATATTTCTACCTGACGTTTCGTCTACAACTGCGATAGACATTTTCAAAGACGATGTGGCATTGGTGGCAGCGGTCGGATTGTCCTCCTTACGCTTACCTGTGAGCCGCTAACAGAAGGTTCAAATCTTGATAGTTTCCGGGCTTGTAGGCCGTGGTCCGATGGTATTTCTACCTGACGTTTCGTCTACAACTGCGATAGACATTTTCAAAGGCGATGTGGCATTGGTGGCAGCGGTCGGATTGTCCTCCTTACGCTTACCTGTGAGCCGCCAACAGAAGGTTCAAATCTTGATAGTTTCCGGGCTTGTAGGCCGTGGTCCGATGGTATTTCTACCTGACGTTTCGTCTACAACTGCGATAGACATTTTCAAAGACGATGTGGCATTGGTGGCAGCGGTCGGATTATCCTCCTTACGCTTACCTGTGAGCTGCCAACAGAAGGTTCAAATCTTGATAGTTTCCGGGCTTGTAGGCCGTGGTCCGTTGGTATTTCTACCTGACGTTTCGTCTACAACTGCGGTAGAGATTTTCAAAGTGTATGTGGTAGCGGTCGAAGTGTCCTCCTGTATGCCGTCAAGGAGGACACTTCGACCACTGCCACATCGCCTTTGAGAATGTCTACCGCAGTTGTAGACGAAACGTCAGGTAGAAATACCGACGGACCACGGCCTACAAGCCCGGAAACTATGGAGATTTGGAACAACGCCGGCCGTGAAAGTCATACACACTTGGATGGAACGTCTATGTGTTCGCGTTACGCCACTGAAGCTATAAAGAAGTCCCGTTTAATTATCAATTGAAATTTTTAATGTGCGTTTGTTAATTTATTTAGTATAAAATTTAAAAAAAGAGAGAGAGATATTGTAGATTATAGACGCTCAACATCTTTCAAAAGACGTGTCCTAAGGAAAACAATATGCGTTAGATACAACCAGATGTGAACCCATCCGATTTTTTTAACTTAAAATTTTGCATTTTTAGAAATAAGTATTTTTTTGATCCATTTGTAACTGTTCAATCTATACTTATCGTAGATATAGGTATTAATAGGCCAGGTAACTTACCAAACTCACTCGAAGAAATACTAAGCGACGACGATCCCAGTGTATCAAAAGTGCTGAAATTCTTGGACCTAACTAACCTGAAAGAAAAAATATAATTTAACAAATGTGACGTACTAGAATAAATTAACAAATAATAGAGACATATACGTATATTATACTTACCTTATAATTTATATATTATAGACTCGTGCACATAGCCTTAGTCGCTGCGCACGTAACTCAAATAAAAAAAAAAAAAAAAAAAAAAATAGGCCAGGTGTTTTTTGTACGCCTTATATCTTCTCCTAAACTACTGAACCGATTTTCACGAAAGAGGTGTCATTTGAAAGGGCTTACTGTGCGGATGTGCAATAAGGTCTCAGAATTGCGATATGTGGATTTCAAAAAATCGATTTTTAACCTTACGAAATAGATAAGTATTTTATAAGCAAGCTGTGGAAAAAAAACAACAAACAATTTGCATTACGTCAAAATTTGCTCGATTTTAGAGCAACAGAGGACGGCTATTATAATCTAACTAGCGGCCCCGTCCGGCTTCGCCCGGGTGCTAAGAAAGTCCGGGTGCAATATACACTACTCACTCGCTTCGCTCGTTCGCTTGAATATTATAATTACGAACAAATTTGATTACCATAAAAAAAGTTATAGTGAGTCAACCTTAAAAGATAGACATATGCTGTCGCGGACTTTTTTTTAGAACTTTTAAAGGGGAACAAATCCGTCATACATGATTTTTCCGTAACTTTAACCGTTTACGCAGCGCACGCAACGGAAGCTCTCAAAAGGAATAATTTTTCCCGTTTTTGCAAACATTTTTAATTGATGCTCCGCTCCTATTGGTCGTAGTGTGATATTATATAGCCTATAGTTTTCCTCAATAAATGGGCTAGCTAACAAAAAAAAAATTTTTTTCAACTCGGACTGGTAGTTCCTGAGATTAGCGCGTTCAACCAAACAAACAAACAATACAAACAAACTCTTCAGCCGAGTCTTCAGCTTTATAATATTAGTATACAACAATGAGTTAAGTTTTTTGTGGTTATAATATAATAATTATTAAATAAAGACAGTGCTTGTGGAATGGCTACTGTCTATTTAATAATTATAGTATTAGTATATAGATTTATTTAATAATTCCTAAAGTTATTTAGCTATACCTATTACAAAACAAAATATATTTCTCGTTATAAAATACAGTTTTAAGCGACTTTTTAAGTCGAAACGGCGTCTTTGATGCCGACTCCCCGTATCAGAGAAGTTCATCAACACACCGGGTTTTTGTAACGAATTTGTTGATTTACTCTATAAAACATTTGAATACGCATTCAAAAGTTCCATCCATATATGTATAACCTACGTATAGAATAATATAAAAGAAATGCAATATACAAATAAATAAAATAATAAAATAAAAAACAAAGTAAACTTATACAATTCAGAAGCCAAAATATATTAAGTACCCATTGCATTGGCTGATATAACAGTAACAATTTAATATATGCATCCTCAGAATGTACACTGCATATCGTTTTGTGTAGCGGCTGCGCTCAAGGATGGGTCAAACACGATTTTCATCGGTGCGTAAAATTCGATTAAATATCCGCTGATCCATATTCACAATTCAATACCACTTGATGCTGTTATTTATTTTTTGCCATACCCGCTACAAAATAGCTACTTTCGATGTGTGTATATGGCAGCCTTTAATGAGTCATTTAACAGGCAGGTGTGCGGAAAATGTTTCATTTTCCGCACTAGCGCAGAAAATAACAGTTTCCATAGCAACTTCTGTTTGTTCGCTTTATATACGCCTGCGTACGCCTGTGATTACTTACTTGCACGAACTTCGCGGCAGACTGTGGAAGGAAAGATGCGGCGACGCAAATGAACTATCAGAATTTTTTAAAAATGACGTGAACAGTATAGATATGACAAAAAATACCATATATGCTCGACAAAAAAAAGTATTTCGATTTGAAACCCAAATACCTAAATGAAATTGTATAGCAAGATACAACTCCAGTTAATTTGATTTATTACTAATTAATATATTGCCTGTTATCAGAGGTTATAGATTTAGCCTTTAGGTTCGGTGTCTTTAGGCAACTCGATATTTTTGTATTTGCCGCCTCAGTAGGGACAAATTTGACTAGACTTCAGAGCTAGTTATATAGATACAGCCAATCAGCATCGTAGCTAGGATCATCGGCGCCCCTGGCAAGATTCTGATTTCGCGCCTGATTTTGAGCTCTACTTGAAAATAATTTCATTTGCATCCTTCATTTCGCTGATTGTGCCCTCTCGGGATTAGCGTCCCTGGCGCGGACCCCGGTTGCCAGGCCCGAAGACGCTGCAGCCAATTAAAACACTCTAAAAATGATATTTGAAAAAGCATTATTTTTCAACATTAAAAAGACTCACAATGTACTGCATATATATAGTGCAAGAAAGACTTTTTTTCTTAGTAAACAATGTTTATCTCCGAAACCGTCCAGTTAAATTCGCTGCTCTAGGCCCGAGCTTAGATCCGCCCCTGCCAAGACTTTCTTTTCTTAGTGAACGATGTTTATCTCCGAAACCGCCCACTTAAATTCGCTGTTCTAGGCACGAGCTTAGATCCACCCCTGCCTGTCAACATTTTTTCAATACCAAATTTATACATTGATTTTTCAACATTTCAAGAGACATTCTTCGATCTTAAAAAAATCTCTGTGTGAAATAGTTTTATTTTTTGTTTATACGACTTGATTCGGTTTACAGATAAAATGTTTACTTATGGGCAGCACTGTATAATCAAAATTCGACCAAACCCTGACAGCATAATATATAACAAACTTGTAACGCGTTTACTGAATACAGACCGAAAAATAAACTAAAACAACGACAATCTCAAAAAGCGAGGTCTTTAACGAAAATTGTCGTCTGTGCGAACGTTGAAATCACCGCTTTTATATATATATGTGTATGTACATATATGCCTGCACAGTGCCACACATCAGTGGTTGCAACAGGCAACAGGCTGTGTGATGTCGTTGCTTTGCCAAACGTTGAAATTATTTGCTTATATATATTATGTACTGTTGTATTGTTTATATGTATGTGAAGAATGGACAGGTTAAGGCAAAGTTACAACCTTGTTGAATAAGTTAAAGTTATCGTAAGTCCCATGCTATAGTCAACCATCACTCGTCACTTGGTAGGTAGAATATGATTAAATATCAGAATTATTAACAATACTTGAAAAATTCTACAGATAAACATATAAGTCCAGACTCCCTGAAGATGGCGTCATGGACTAAGGACAGACGCATACACACAATTGTTTCCACGACTAGTTTAGTCGAGTTGTGTACGTGTCGCGATTTCAACTCGACTAAACTGTTTAGTTGTTAGAGGTACACACTGTAAGAAATGAGAAGGCCGATTACATAGATTATCGATGGTCCATTTGTAGCCAGCGATTAATCTGGTAATAGGCACACAAAGAGACAATGGCGTCGCAAACAGGTATCGCCTGCACATCACGTAGATTCCATAAAAACACATTGCGCATGCGTGGTTACTAATTTTACATTAATTTGTTTTGTATTCATCCATTTTATATATGTAACTATACATTTTATTTTGTAATTTTTACACACTTTATTGGAATATTACACAAATTATGTAATTTTAATTTACTTTATGTAAAAATCACAAATTTGTTTAACTTTACAGTAAAAGTCCAAGTTTTTATGAAGTTTTCTGTGTAAAAATAAATAATAACGTAAAATCACTTAGAAAATCGAGCGTATTCTACCTTAACTTTCAAAGTCTTTTTACATCCATTTTTTACAGTGCCATAATTTCACTATTAAACTATATGGGTCGACGCCGAACAACTATATAT
Organism: Mongoloraphidia duomilia; assembly: GCA_039654895.1. Lineage (NCBI taxonomy): Eukaryota > Metazoa > Arthropoda > Insecta > Raphidioptera > Raphidiidae > Mongoloraphidia > Mongoloraphidia duomilia. Next base: position 47,782,848 of record CM077520.1, on the reverse strand, counting down.
TTAGTCGACCGTATGCTAGCGTCAGTACACAACTGTGGGCTAAACTGGCGACGATATTCAACAGAAAAGTCAAAAGACGATCTATGCCATGCGGTCGTACAACTACAGTGTCGATAGTATGCGATAGTATAGCCTTTTGACAAGCAACTAAACTGTTGTGCGATTAAAAATCGATTGTATGCGCCGGCCTTAAATGTCCGAAACGATTGTCGAACTTATGTTTATCTGTAGAATTTTTCAAGTGTTGTTAATAATTTTGATACATAATAATTTATTCCTTTGACTCGCGGTCACAAAACCGGAGCGCTCCCGAGGCGAGACAGGGCGCTACGAGGCCGGCCGAGCGTTGCCAGTACACTCTCGCGTTCGGGTAGTCTCGATATCCCTCGGCGAGAGTGTACTGCCGGCATTAAAGTTTCTAGAGAATTCAATAAAAAGAGAACTTTTTATTGCACATGTACTTATGTCTTGATTACAGCGCTTAAAATTTAATCGCAACACGAATGACGTTTAAATGTCTTCATTAACCACACTGCCGGTTGATTTTGAGAGTTGATTTCAAATATCGACCTTTTATGAGGATCGTCACACGAGTTGGTTTTAATCGAACACCATTACGTACAACATTAACAGTGATGTGAATGCATTCACTAGTGATTTTGATAGCACCGTTTGGCATTGTATATAAGTATTGTATTCCGAATTCCGCGTATCCGCTTGATGTACATAATACAGAGAAGTCTCCGATGGGCGATGGGCCCCCTGCATTGCATAAGATCCTTATTCTGATTCGATCTATCGAACGAGTTCAGATTATTTAACCAGACCTATATAAGTTTAACAAGTAGGTACTACTAGTTTTTATTAGTAGTTCAAACATTATCAGTTCTTCGCTAACCACGATCAACCAATATAGTCTATTTTTAACAGACTTCAAATAAAAAAAAACTTTTTAGAGACAAGCTTTTATTGAAATGTACTAAAAAGGAAAAAATAATTTTGGTTCACAATTATAAAAGCGGCGGTTGTAATCTCTATGATAGTTTATTAGTCGTAACCCCCGCTTTTATAATAATTATGAACCAAAATTATTAAATATTATTTTTTCCTTCATATCACTTTTTAGAAGATATTTTCTTTTTTTAGCTCCCCATTTTTTTAATTTGTTACCAGTGAACATACAGCAGTGCAAAATAAAGCACACTTTTTTGTTGACGTTAAGACAATGGCTAATGACGCAACAAAATGCGGAAAGATTTTTTGATATAGCACAATGATTATTCGCAATACTTTGGTTTTTCATGTTTTAGATGATATATAGTTCTTTTTTCTTGTTTAATTGCTGTCCAAAATTGTTTATTTAACTTTAGTTTTAGGTATATAATACTGTCCACAAATTGATAATGGCTTCTTCACCACAGGTGTTACCTTAGAAGGAGCCTATATCTTTCAAACATATATATTTTTGTTATAAAATGTACAGTGCTACTGTAATTTGAAAGAAATAAATTCTATTCTATTCTTTTAGTACATTTTAATAAAAGCTTGTCTCTAAAAAGTTTTTACATACTGCTTATCTATTTTTATGTCAATTTTTATAATTAAAATTACTTTTGTAAAAACCACAAAATAATAAAATAACACACTAAAATAGTATCTGTCTGTAACGAATTATTTTATGATACGAAAACGGAATATTGAAAATATGTTGTTACTTTTCCTATTTTATGGTGAGCCGAAAGCCGGTCCTGGTCTGTTGATTCAGCGAGCTGTCGCATGTCCCCCCTTGTCCACTGGGAGACCGGCGGACAGTCAGGACCGGCCCCAAACAACAAGACATTGTAACAGACAACTGTCCCTCCCCTGCGACCCCCGCTGCTGGTCCAACGTTTACCGCTGTCACTGAGAACGGACTGTTAGCGAATCTTCTTAAAACAGAGACGATGCTCTCTTTTCTTATCTTTCATGCGTTTGTTTCGAAATATTTTATATTAAATTAAACATCTGCCGACTTTGTTACGATGCTATTAGGATTGCAGAAACGAAGTGCAACTTAGTAAATCGGTACTTTGTTACGATGCTATTAGGATTGCAGAAACGAAGTGCAACTTAGTAAATCGGTACTTTGTTACGATGCTATTAGGATTGCAGAAACGAAGTGCAACTTAGTAAATCGGTATCTACTTTATTACGATGCTATTAGGATTGCAGAAACCAAGTGAAACTTAGTAAATCGGTACTTTCTTACGATGCTATTAGGATTACAGAAACCAAGTGAAACTTAGTAAATCGGTATTTTGTTACGATGCTATTAGGATTGCAGAAACCAAGTGCAACTTAGTAAATCGGTATCTACTTTGTTACAATGCTATTAGGATTGCAGAAACCAAGTGAAACCTAGTAAATCGGTACTTTCTTACGATGCTATTAGGATTGCAGAAACCAAGTGCAACTTAGCAAATCGGTATCTACTTTGTTACGATGCTATAGTGTGGGAAAAATACGTTCTCGTACACCCGTCATTCAAAAGTCACTTTACATACATGCTCATGTATAACAGCTATTTTATAGTGGGTATGGCAAAGAAAATATTTGTCATTGTTTGGGATTCGAACCAGAATTTTTTATCACACTAGATCGTAGTAGGTATATATATAATTCACAATAAACAAAAACACCACAGTAAAAATCCAATCAAAATCGGTTCAGTTGTTACGATTTATTTATTTGTATTGATTAAACTACAAATTCTATATTTTCAGTGAATTATAAACTATTATATTATATTATAATTCTTATATCATCGCTAGACAACTAAAATATTGACATATTCGATAGGAATTAGGAGTCATCAATAGTGAGTTAAGAAAAGAACCTGAAAAGTTCCCAGTAACAATGGGTATAACTTGAGCATTTTAATGGGAGGGGGAATATTATCGGTAAGGGGGGTCAGTTTTCAAAAATTAGGAATAAAATGGTAGATTTTAAAGCCTTCTGAGAGCAATTTGCGACCACAAATTTATTGCTAATATTCTAAACTTTCCTTTTAATAATCTAAGTTAATCCCTTTAATCTAATAACCAAACTTCAGTAAAGTTTGTAAAATGACGCAAATTTGTTTTCGAAATATTGGGGGGAGGGACAACTTCCACCCCTTGCCACACTTGATAGATAGATAGATAGATAGATAGATAGATATATTTGTCAATAAGAAAAAAACATTTCATGACATGAATTACGCTTATCACCATAATTAAAGTTTCCTAGAGGGTCACGGCTCACACTTTAAGGAGCCCTGGTTAAGGGCGTATTTAATAAAATTTGAACTCTGCAGTGACTCATTATATTTAATATTTTTCAAAAAATCAGCAGGGTATTTCAGAAATACTAATCCTATATACAAACATTTTTTAGTATGGTATGCATTCGGTATAGTGTCAGTGAAACAGAGATGAGTTGATCTGTTGAAAAGAGATAGGTAATCGATTTATTACACCAGTGAAAAGCTGATTCGGTCGTCGCGCTCTGCAGCAACAGTTTGAAAAGTTAAAATCTCACCAAACTAGTATAAACTTTTTTATTCCCGGTTTCTGTGGAATCTGTTACCTATTGGTTATTGTGCGTAATTCATTATTATACTTTCTGATATTTAGTATACCAATTTGATAATTTTGAACAGTGTAACAGTGTTTGTTATTACATAAACAAATTTCTCTTAATTGCAAACAAGAATTAAAAAAATGTGGATGAGTTTAGCCGTTATATGATGACGTAAAAACCACATCAATGAAGCCAGACATACGTCCACGCATAGATAAAGAGAAGTATGTCTATGGAAAGAGAGGACTACTTCCTCGACTGTCGTAACTCGTGAAGAACCTAACCTAAGTTCTAACTGCCGGCCTGTCAACTATACATAAACAAATCAGTGAAGTGTGTACTGTGTACCAAATTCTCTCTTTATCTATGGATCAGTGGGCGTGATTCAACTACAGAAGCCAATCAGAGAAGGCTGTCTGTGAATGACGTATTCCGTGGCGGTATAATTCTATGTTTAAAATTACGTTGAAAAAGACGCACTTTTGGAAATTTTTTGCTTGTAGAAAAAGCTTCCGAAAAATGCTCAAAGAATTGTTTTATTATAGGCTGGCTGTGAATGACGTATTCCGTGGCGGTATAATTCTATGTTTAAAATTACATTGAAAAATACGCACTTTTGGAAATTTTTTTCTTGTAGAAAAAGCTTTCGAAAAAATGTTCAAAGAATTGTTTTATTATAGGCTGGCTGTGAATGACGTATTACGTGGCGGTTTAATTCTATGTTTAAAATTACATTGAAAAATACGCACTTTTGGAAATTTTTTTCTTGTAGAAAAAGCTTCCGAAAAATGTTGAAAAAAATTTATATTAGAAATCGTGTCCATCGTGATTATAATAAAATTAAGCAAAATCGCAGGATAGTGGACAAAATAATTTGATTTATTAAATTAAATGTACGACGTTTCGTCTATAGATTTAGACTTTTTCAAGTACATACATAAAAATAACAATATTTATGAAAATTAATATTAATTACTAATCATAGCAATTAACATAAGATAGGGTACATAAGACAAAAACATAGTAACAAATTATTTTGTCCACTATCCTGCGATTTTGTTGAAAAAAATTGTTTTATTATCTATTTGTAACGTAGATTCCAACCCTAAAAAAATGTGGGATGACCTTATTATCAGAAGGTACAGTCCCTTCCCCCAGACACTTATCCTACGGTAGTTTTATATATATTGTGCAAAATTTTACAATTTATTTTATTAGAGTTTAAATTATCGGAAGTGTAGATTGTAATGCATTTTCTCAATGAATCCAATGCAATATAATGCACTATTAATAATTTAAGTACATTGGTGTTTTTAATTAGTTAATAAAAGAATGTTGAAAACGAGGCAAGCAAACTATTAAAATGAGAGTAGCCACGATAACCCGGTGGTCTGACGGCGATGCGGTGAGCAATGAACAAATAGAATACACTAGGTGAACCTCCTCAAGGCCTGAGGCCTTTGACTATGAACTTCACACTGTCTGCTGTAGCTTTTACTATAGAGTATAGACTATAGAGAGTCGTGCCGCGTGCATCCAGCAACCCATTCGTTCGCAAATTGTGACACAGTACTGGCAACCTCCATCGAATTAAAATGCGAAGAACAAAATATTGGATGACCTTTCTGGTTTCACCCGGATTGTGCAGGTTTTAGGCCCGTATTCACCGAATCTAGTTAGTTATTTATTCCGTTGATTTATTCCCCTGGTAACTATTACTCGGAATAAATAGCGATAATTCAATTCACTAAACGTAGTTAAGTTTACTGCAGATATAAATCGTAAGAATAACTATACTGCCCAATTTCAAGGGTATAAATATTATTCGCCTAGTAAAATAGGGTGGGCACGAAATGCACAAATTACTTTATGACCTGGCGACCTTTTCAGGTAAATATTAATTCCAAATCTTTCAGGTAAAGGCTTTTGTAGTAAAATAAAATAAATTTACATTTTCTATCGATGCGCCATCGGTCGGACAGCTTTTTCAACTACTTCTACTTAGCCGATTCTTATGAAACTTTGCACACACATTGAGTTCCGTGACAATACAATATTATGATAATTTCAACTTCGTAACGAGGGTCTGATGATGGAATCAGAGGTGGACAGTTGAAAGGATGAGTAGTTTGCATAATGATACTGGCCAGAAATCAAACTAAAAACTAGAAAATAAAAATAGGTAAAACAACTTTTAAGTTAAACGGTTTTATTTTAAATCATCAGCTGTACCAAAAACTAGAAAATAATTAGGACACAAACCAAGGGGCACTTTGTGTCGCTGCGTCAGTGGAATAAGTAATAATCTGGGACTTTTAACAGACTAAAATAAAAACGTGGGGCGCATAAATATCTGTATAACGACTGTATAATTATTAAATAAGACCGGCTTGTCTAGAAAAATGTGTTTCCAAGCCAACCAAGAGAAATATTTCAAATCGCCCCACGTTTTCATTTTAGTCTGTTAAAAGTCCCAGATTACTACTTATTCCGCTGACGCAGCGACACAAAGTGCCCCTTGGTTTGTGTCCTAATTATTTTCTAGTTTTTGGTACAGCTGATGATTTAAAATAAAACCGTTTAACTTAAAAATCTGTTTACCTATTTTTTGTAAATAAAATATTTCATCTTATCCGGAAGTTGGATATTGAATTTTTTATACTTTCCTAGCACTATCTTGTATCTATATTATTAGACTCTAGTAATTTTTACATTACTGTAGAGACTGAAGAGTACAGAGTATGTATACCTATATATTTAACATTTACTGCTAATCCGTGCAGAGGCGCTTCTATTTCATACGATGTTTATCGTGAATGCTATAAATTATCGGTTTATTATTATTATAAAACTCATCCTACTACTGACTAACACTGACTGACTGACTCCTGAAGACGTGTTAAGTTGTAGTGGAAGGTTACTGCCATGTTGACATTCAAACTGTAATCAATTTAATAATTAATTACAATTTACAATCAACAAGTAAAATTCTCGTAAATCATCGCCAGCGCAAATGGCGCTGCATTAATGTGTAAGTTCTATTGTTTTATGGTGATTTAACGATTGTTGTCTTTTTAACCGACTTCAAAAAAAGGAGGTTTCTCAATTCGACCGTATATATTTTTTATGTTTTATGTATGTTCGCGGATAACTTTGTCGTTTATGAACCGATTTTGAAATTTTTTTTTTATTTGAAAGGACATACTTTCAGATTGGTCCCATAGAAATTTCATCAAAATCGGTTCAGTAGTTCGGCTGATTTTAATAAAAAAGTAAGTAACGGCGTGTGATTCTTTAAGGTAAATGTTACTTTTTGACACTAAAAAGTAAAAAATAAAAAACTTTTTAACAAAAAAAAACCTTCAAAAAGGCACTAAAAAGAGGAAAATAATGAAATTTTGAGGTCTGCAGTGCCAATTAAAATATGAAGTGGGTTAAAAAGTATAGTATAGTGATTAATATCTTTTTTTTTAACCAACTTCATATTTTAATTGGCACTGACCTCAAAATATCATTATTTTCTTCTTTTTAGTGCCTTTTTGAAGGAGTTTTTTTTTTGTTAAAAAGTTTTTTATTAAGAATGTTTTCCATACATCTATTCCCATATTCACATGCTTTTTGCTCTAATTCCCAAAAATATAAAAATATTGTTTAAAGGCATCTTTGGAACCGTAACATGTAGCCGGTTGAAATTTTCATAGAATATGTCTACCTAATTTAATTGTTGTAACGGTACGGAACCCTCGTAGCGCGAGTTCCACACGCACTTGACCGCTTTTTTAATATACTTTGTAATAGGAATATTAAGAGCACTGTGGTTTTAAACAAAATAAAACAATTTAGTTTAGACACTTCTTTGTAATGTACACTCAATTGAATATCTTTTATATATAGCTAATTTCAGAATGAAAAGGCAAAATATGTTTGATGTGACTAATCCGGCCGGATCGACAGGAATCCGGTCGGATAGACAGGAATCCGACCGGATCGACAGGAATCCGGCCGGATTCGACCGGATTGAAATTGGTGCCGGATTGCAATCCCTACTCGTAATGCATTTTAGACCTTAAAAAAACATTTTAACAAAAAAAAACCTCCGTCAAAAAAGCCTTTAAAAAGAGGAAAATAATAAAATTTTGATGTCGGCGCCAATTTAATAAAATATCAAGTCGGTTAAAAAGTGCCAATTTAATTAACCGACTTCTTTTTAGTGGCTTTTTTGAAAGAGATTTTTTTTTATTAAAAAGTTTTTTTTTAGTGACTTTACAATACGTAGTTTGCACGTTATTAACCGTCTTTTGTCTTGATATTTGACATTTACCTGAACTGTGTTTAGTTCGTTAGTCACTTTTATTAAAATCAGTCGAAAGCTACTGAACCGATGTATGTAAAATTTATATGGGACCACCCCGGAGGTATGCCCTATTAAATAAAACAATAATCATCAAAATCGCTTCACAAATGCAGGAGAAATCGGTGAACATACATACCTACATAAAAAAAATACATGCCGAATATATAGAACCTCCTCCTTTTTTTAAAGTCGGTTAAAAACAGTCTCCTTGCCACATCATATTTTCAATGCAAATAAACGATGCGACACTGCGATGAGAGTTAAGTTCGTGTGGGATTCCAGCAGGAAAAATGAGTTGAAAACTGTTAGTGATAAAAAAAATGCAATGACCTTCGATGGGTCATGACCTCCTGACTAGAGAACTGTTAAGGCATAGTTGCATTCCATCTCGTGTCTGTATATCTGTTATTATCATCTATGCAGACATTCGTCAAAATTCGTTGAACCATTTCTAAGAATAGTTGCAAATATGAACAGTGTTGCCAGATGGAAATTCAAAAATCTTCCCTTCAGCGAATTAAATATTAAAAATAAATGACAACCTTGGGTACAACAATAACAATCAATTGTTTTTAAAAACTTCCTGCATAAATATTGTTTCTAAATAAAATCTCTACAATAAATGGAAGTTTTTCTCCTTATAAAACTTCTAGCAGCGAGAGCAAAAAGAGAGTATACTTTTGCGCCCTCTCTCGTTCACATACACTGAAAACAATGTATTGGAACAAATTATGTTTTCTTTCTTTCTGTTAGCGAGTTAACTAATTCTTTATACTAGTACCGCAGTTGTATTCCTTTCTGGTTATGTTTTTTACATATCCGGTCGGAATTATTCCTACCTGTAACCTACCACGAAGTTGCATTTAAAAAAAATCGACTGGGCAGCCAATCGTTCGTATAAGCGTAACTGAAAATTTTCCTACAAAACAAAGCATGGTTACACTTCTTTACCATAGAAAAGGTGAGAATTTGGCAACATTAACAACGGAGGAATGAGGGAAGAAATAGTATGAATGTGCATGCATAATAAACAGTTGATTCTATTCCTGCTTTAAGACTTCTTCGGCAGTCGTCGCCGCATTTCATGCACTTATTTCTGTGTGACAATGCGCGCATGTTTGGGACATAACTCATGTTGCTAAAGTATGAAATAACAACACATAACAAAAGCATAACGATGTTACACATAATATATGTGTTTCGAAAAGCTTGTATTCTTTTGTTTCCGTTAAGCCTGAATCGCGTTCTAGACTTCCTGGTTTTTTATTGTTCTGACGTTCTGTTCTTTTCTATGACTAATAGGAAGGATCTCATTGGCATTTAAGTAAACAAACTACAAAAGCTTTAAGCTGTAACTCCTACAAAAGCTTATGATTGTTATTCTACTATTCAACAATAATAAAGTAAATTGTTAATACCTACCTAGTGTAAATAATTGGACGATGCCTTTGATCTATTTTAAAACAATCTATACTTAAGTTTAACAATTGTTGATATAAATGACTGATTGAGGACAGTGTGATCCAGTGGTTAGCGTCGCGGCCTGTGTATCAGACTGTCTTGGGTTCGAATTCCGCCTCCGCTCATGGATGTTTTGTGTTATCATTTAGTTTTAAATGAGTTGTTATTTAATGTAATCAAGACGCTTAAATGACCTAAGTTGTCGACGCGTCTATAATTTATAATAACAAAAAAATTACTGATTTTTGATAAATTCTAATTGAGATTTAAATTAACAGTTAAGAGTATTCTCTACCTGAAGTTACCCCCTGCATTATTCATCTCGAATCCTTAATTCCCGTCGCTTAAAAAAGGTTATCGCTCTCCCGACGCTATTTTTAATGCTAAAGGGTTCGAGTAAACGCCAAATGAAGGACCAAGTCCAAGAATCACACTACAGATCGTACAGTCGAATTTTTTGAAAAAAAGGTTCGGCTACGTGTGAAAGATTACGTGTTTTTCCAGGATTTTTTTTTTCAATTTTAATCACATGTTTTTTTAATCACACTGTTAAATGACGGGTTGCTATGTTAACGAAACGCAGCAACCAGTGAACACGTGGCATTTAACAGTGTGATTAAAAAAAATTGCGATTAAAATGTACGATAAACCGGCCATTAGCTAGTTACTCAAAATTTTTCTAAATAAGTATCCATAGTTTTTTTTTCAATTAGATACACTAATAGTAATTATTTCTATAAAAATGAAACATCCTGTAGAGTTGACACGTCCACCCGACTAACGGTAGCTCCGCAGAGTTATTCTTCTTCTCTAAACAGAATATGTGAACATCGTGAAGTCGTGAAGCACATTGTAAGACACGAAACGTTGGATTTTTATCTTCTGCTCTACTGGAAGACCTTTGAATAATACCTTCCTCTTCTATGTACCTACACTTACATCTTCAGTTAGTCTCAAATCTGTACGATAAAATTTTTTTGATTATGTGTCAAATCTTGAAGCCTTTCTAAAGTACTATTTTTCTTTGTAGCTGAAATGGCTTTGCGAAATTCCTATAGTGGTAGCTTGAAGGAGCAATTTCTTATAAAAGAATTGGCCAGAATGCGTTTTAATAAATATTAGTAAAAAAACTTTTTGGAGACAAGCTTTTATTTAAATGCACTAAAGAGGAAAAAATAATGTTTAATAATTTAGGTTTATAATTATAAAAGCGTGGGTCGTGAACTCTATGATAGTTTATTAGTCACGACCCACGCTTTTATAATTATGAACCTAAATTATTAAAAAATATTTTTTCCTTTTTAGTGCATTTAAATAAAAGCTTGTCTCTAAAAACTTTTTTTTACTAATATTTATTTTGTTCATTTTAGTCTTTCAAAATTTTACCCCCCTTTGACACCCGTAGGGGTTGAATTTCGAAAAATCCTTTCTTAGTGGATGCTTACGTCAGAAAAGGAACCAACTGTTCAAAATTTCAAGTTTCTAGCTTTGCGATTTGGCCTGGGCGTTGATTAGTCAAAAAAACCCTACATCCCCGTTTGAACCCCTTAGGGGTTGAATTTATTTCTAAAAATGATTTATTCATGTATTGTCATCGGGAATATATATGTGTACAAAATTTCAAATCGATCGGATACGTGGAAGTCGTTCAAAATTGACTTGCAAGTTTTGACCTAAACAAACACACAAACTAACTAACTAACTAACATACATTGCAAGTTAAATAAAAGCTTGTAAAAAGAAAAAAATGTATTTTTATCAAAGTTTTCAATGAAAAGAATGTATTAATTACTGGTTGAAGTACTTCTTTACCAGTTGTGTAATACAAATTAAATCAGTTGTATATCAAAGAAATTGATTTAACTTATTAAGTGTTTTTATATGTTTTGTTCTATAATTTTTTTTGTAAGTATTAAGTATATTTTCAATTGTATTGTATTCGATATTGTTTTTTATTTTTTTGTAGCTTGTTATTGGTTATAGCTATTGGTTACATAAATATACTAGGGACCTCAAAACGTCCAGATATGTCACAATTTTTCATTCGCAAAATCGGACCCATTGCAATAACTCCCAATGGGAAGTTAATAAATAGTCTTCATGGTTTCCGGGCTTATAGGCCGTGGTCCGGTGGTATTTCTACCTGACGTTTCGTTTACAACTGCGGTAGACATTCTCAAAGGTGACACTGACCTGTGAGCCGCCAAGGAGGACACTTCGACCACTGCCACATCGCCTTTGAGAATGTCTACCGCAGTTGTAGACGAAACGTCAGGTAGAAATACCACCGGACCACGGCCTACAAGCCCGGAAATCATGAAGACTTAGAACAATTCCGGCCGTGAAAGCTTGCACACCTAGTTAATAAATAAATAGCTTTCCAAGGTATAAACAGAATACTTACAGCCTGCCTTAAAAATTGAGCAGCAAAAATACAGTAATTTTGAGTTCCGTAGAACAGCAGCGGTATTTTGAGCTCAAGAATCTGTTCGTAAAAAAAGGTACAATTTTTTTTTCATTGAAAGCATATGATATTCTTGTTCGTACTTTATTATATTCTTACAGATTTTTCGGGTTTTTGTGTGTGACATCTAGACGGTAGAAATGAGTTTCTATATTTTTTGTCTGTTTAAGATAAATGTGATTTCCATCGTGCAGATTCGAGATTACAATGTTTTTGTGTGTGTTCTTTAACGCTGCGATATCTATCTATATTATAGAGCTGACTATTCACTCATAGATGCAAGCTAAAATAGAATTTCTCAAATCTAACCTACATTTATAAAAATGCAATAACTATCTACTATAGAAATAAAGAGAAGCTATACTACTTTAAGATTTCATTGAATTTGAGAGTTTGCATTGTCAATAAAGAAAAGCTTAAGCTTTACCAGAATTAGTAAAATCGACTCCATCTATGAAACAGTTGACTAAACTAAAATGACATCGACATAGGCTATGTCGATGACATTTTAGTTTATTTTGATCAAAACTAGAAGTAGGTAAAATATCCTAACACATTAATGAGGATAGGCACTGCCAAACTTGATCGCTAGGGGCGCCAGTTATATAACCACCTCGGTCTGTGGGCACGGGGACCGTTCATAGTAGTGTGTATAGATGATAGAATAAGTTTATTTTAAATAATAAACCATTGACAATACCGATGTGCTGTGTTAAAATCATAGAGGTTTTGTATTTTCAAACGATCCAGAACTGAAAAGAAGATTGCATGCTTTCAGAAGGGGAAAAACTTAATTTCTTGCGCGTTTTTCTATGAATACAAATGATAACTTACGTGACTATATACCTGCTGCCATCTATATTACGTTTCTCATGTTGCCATCTCGATTGTTCATTGAGATATATATCCCGATTAGAGTTGCCAGATTTTCCGGGAAAGTTCCGAAATTCGTCAGCTCGTCTTGATTGATGAAGAGATGTCTGTAGTTACCTATAAACTCAAAAAAATTGCATAAGAAATCGCTAAATAAGGGATATGGTACATCGTTATCCGATGTCAGATTATAAGTCCTCAAGAGTTAAGATAATGATATTTTACAAAAATTCTGACGCAATTCATTGTGCTTGGTGACCACGGATTTTGCTTTGAAAAAAAGTTATGGTTATAATAAAATGTAATTTTTCATAATTAAGAATTTAAAATAATATACTTACGTATTTTTTTGGTAAAGTACGTGTAGCGATATAAATTGTACACACATATTTATTTTTGTCTTAACGCGTTGTTTCATCACGATGTCCAAAGAGTGATTTGGGGTCCACGGAGCACGTAGGAACAGAAATACGAGAATAAAATATCACGTACCAAATCATATATAACATATATACCAGCGTGTGTTTGTTTATGAATTACGCTTCGTTCCAAAAAATTCATTAAATTATTAATGTGCTTGTTGGTAACACTGGGGTTAAAATGTATAAAGGAGCTATGCTGTATACGAACAAAATGTCGGTAATAACCCCCTCTCTTAGAGGGAAACTTATGCGCGCCCAGGTGTTTTTTATATCGTTCCGCAAGGGGGTTAGTACCGATTGTTCTGCAAATTGAAATATATGCTTAAAACAGTCGCCGTAATAACATATTAAAATTCAAACCTTGAACTAATAAGTAATATAAATTTCGTCGGGTACATGACATGTTTAGGGTGATCTGCCACCCCTTTAATAGTGACCAATCGATCTGCAAATGTTATGATGGCATTATTGGGTCACCGACAAGCTATACAAACAACTTCAGCCTTGAAGCAATAATAATTGTGACCATTTTTTTTGTTACATGTTTGGGGCGGTCTGCATCCCTCCCATACCGCTATCGAGCAAAATCCCTTACTCAGGACACTTTAATATGCCTCCCTCAACATCTTCACAAAAATAAGGCCTTGAATAAATAACACCAAAAAAATGTCACTATAGCTTTCGGTCTAAATAAATGATTGAAAATTATAGACGCTCGACAAAATATATTATATAATTATAAATTGCAATAATTGGTTCTGGGTCCAGAGATTTTTTGACCGTTTATTTTTGGATAAGAGTTGAACCGTAGACCCTTATGCCACCTGGGTCCTGAGTATCCATTACAGATTTACACTATACCGTCATATGATAATAAATAAGGACAGTTTAATGCAATATGTACATGTTGGAAAGAGATAAAGAAATTGTTCTGAAATGTCTTAAATTTGTTCAGACATCTCTGACTTTTATTAATTACCGATCTTTTGTTTGGACATTTCATTCTATACGTTTTTAAGGACACTTTAATTTTCAGAGGCGTAACTTAAAACCATATAGGTAGAAACGTCAAATATCGATTACAAATAATTAATATACAAATTAAAATATGTAATTAATATAATTATATTACAGTTATTTTCTTAATTCAACAATGAATTTTTAATCCACAAGGCATCCACTAGGTAGTGAATAGTATTTCTTAACATATCAGTCAGCATATTATGCCATCATGATTGTTAAACGTCAAACGATTGTTATAAGATATATAAGGAAAAAATCAGAAGCCACTGTCTGATTTTTTCCTTATATATCTTATAACAATCGTTTGACGTTTAACAATCATGATGGCATAATATGCTGACTGATATGTTAAGAAATACTATTCACTACCTAGTGGATGCCTTGTGGATTAAAAATTCATTGTTGAATTAATTAATAATTATTATATTGTTGTCCACAAATACCTAACTCATATATTGTTATTTACAGTTATTTTCAACCCCTAGTTTTCAGTATATAGAATTTATAAAGACATTGAATATTTTTACAAGCTTTTATTTAACTTGCAATGTATGTTAGTTTGTGTGTTGGTTTGTAGGTCAAAACTTGCAAGTCAATTTTGAACGACTTCCACGTATCCGATCTATTTGAAATTGTGTACACATATGTATTCCCGATGACAATACATGAATAAATCGTTTTTAGAAATAAATTCAACCCCTAAGACGTTCAAACGGGGATGTAGGGTTTTTTTGACTAATCAACGCCTAGGACAAATCGCTGAAGCTAGAAATTTGGTTCCTTTTCTGACGTAAGCATTCACTAAGGAAGGATTTTTCGAAATTCAACCCCAATGAGATGTCGACGCGTCTATAATCTACAATAAATAAAATACTTACGAGTTTTGTTTTTGATGCCGCACGCCACTGGTTAGGACGCAACGTGATCAGCCCAACATCCAGCGCTCCGTGGTGTGAATATTTTGTTGGTTGACCCGGTCAGATGATTGTTTTTTCTTTATTTGGGGAATAGGACGCGCGACTTATAAATGCATAAGAAGACTTGACGATTAATTACGCTTTTTAAAGAAATAACTATTTGTTAACATCCTATAAAACAGTTCTTGCTGCGCCAAGAGTGGATTGCAGCTATCTGCGCAAACATTATGCGTTTATCGCGACTTTTAATTTATTCATAAATAAGATTCTATACAGAAATCACGTGCGCGTTGAAAAAGATTTTATTTTGTTTTATTTCAGTTATTCTTATATATTAGTATCGTGTTTTCGAAAAGTCTTAAGCGGTTACATTCCTATGACGTCGCTATCTCGTGCTATTTTCAAATACAGTGGGGTCGCGCTAAATCGGCAGGGTCCGTGGCACACGATTGTCGGATTATCAATTTTGTCGGATTATAAAATAACCTGCGGTAATTATTTGTTATGACGATATGTAAAGATGGTGACGCAAATGAACTGTCAAACATTTTTTAAAATACTGAAAATGAAGTGGGTATGGTAAAAAAATACCATGGATATTATATTTGTAATGGTATTACTTATGACTCGTGTGATTGTAAAAACTCGCTAAATCGCTCGTTTTAATATACTGTCACTGCTCGTCAGTAAAATACCTCATTACGCCACTGGATATACAAACTACTATTACATCTTCCACATGTTATAATAGCTTTGTTCCAACCACTCTGAATACCGTAATATTACCCGTCACGCTCATGCGCAGTGGATAGAACGCGTTCCAACCAAACTTGTGACGCTGGCTTCTAGCGTCAAATGTGGTCACGTGACATAAACGCCATCTTGAAAAACTGTAGCGTCAAGTTCCAGCGTCAAATTGATATAATGATATATTTTGATCATATGCATGGTCATGGAGGCCATGATTTGATGCACAAAACGCTCACAAAAGCGTTCCAACCAATGTCTACGTTTGTACCGTCACAGGACTGTGCAAGGTTGACGCATGCGCACAAAACCGATAAAAACAGTTTCGTTACCGTTTCAAAACGATCCATTTATAGCAGGTTGGAACATAGCTTATGTAGTCCTAGGCTCGGTCCTACCTAGCCTAAAGGTAAATCTGCCACTGGACGATGAGTACCTACTCGCTTCCTTCAATCTCCCCCAGGGGTAAACATTGAAATGCAGTTGTTCTCGCAATTGCATTCCAATGTTCTTTGGGAATTGGCGTTTCCAGGAGCCCGAGCTCGTACCAGTCGGTTTGTGTATGCCGGCCAATATACACAAATGGATTATACATTGTTGTGTTGAAGACGCTAATGACCTGAGTTGTCGACGCGTCTATAATCTACAATAATAATAATAATCTTCCTTCAATCCTTGACATTTCAAGGTTACATAAACCAATACTTTTCGGTTGACCATTATAGTCAGTTGTTAAAGCATTTTTTCAATTGGTTGCATCAAAATAAAGTATTGATATCGCCAAAAATAAAAGTCACGATTATAATATTGAATATTTTATTGTTATATCTATTTAAATGTTTTTAATGTAGCATATAAAAAGTCGTGCAAAGTGTTAATTGTCTTGACGAAATTAAATGAATAAAACTGACGATGTATGATAGTGCATTATAATGGTCCTGAGTTTGAATACCTGCGCTATAAACTCGCGTAATGCCGTAAATATGTTCACACTCTAAACGGCGACACATTTAATAAAATAAATTAATACGCTTCTTGCGTCATAAATTACCGTTTCCACTTAAGTAGTGTACAGTGAATTTTATTGCTTGATTTTCAGTATTTATTGTTGACATTATGCAATTTATACAAGTTTTTGACGTGAATGAGTGGCGGATCCAGGGGGACGGGGGTAATTGCCCCCCCCCCTGAGTCTTGACTATAATATATATAGTTGGAGTACGAAGTGGCATCCGCTCATGTTAACAATGCGGTTGAAATGGCATCCGAGGTAAGTTGGCATCCGATATACGGATGCCGCTTGCAATCACTGCGAAAATTTGAGCATAGCTATTAAGTGACGTCAGCAGACGGTAGACGAAAAATCGTGTGGACGTCATCTGGTGTCTTACATGTATAAAAATATACATCTTAGTACAATGAGTATATTGGTACGCGGCGCTGATGTCGTTCACGTGTATACTTTGCATGAAGCCGATAAATATAAAACGCGCGGAAAGTGGCATCTGGCATGTACTTACTTATTAAGTAGGATTTCGCCAATATGCTAATTTTTTCCGACTTAATCGACAAATATATCATCATAACATTAACTAATTTGAACAAAATATTCATAAATTATATATCTAAACCTTCCTCGTAAATCAATTTGTCTCCTGGGCAAACCGAATGAAAATCCCCACAGTAGTTTCTGAGATTAGCGCGAACATAAGTACAGACAGACAGACGAGACGGGGGACAGTTTATAATATTAGGTAGTGATTTGAATTTCTGAGCATTATCAGGTAGGGAAACCTATACTCTATCCTATGAACCGATATATCAATAAAACGTGGAGATCAGCACTTGATTGGTTTCTTGAAACGATCAACACAGCAGAATTCAGTGTAACAACCAATCAGATACATTGTGCATCCTAATAACAGAGTATGTGCTGTTCACGTCATAACTTATATATCTGTTGATGGGAAAGATTTGATTTGATTTTTACCATTGGAAATGTTTATGTTCGTATATGGGGGCAGAGTTACGAGTTTTCGTTCAAGGCCAAAAGACAACGGTGTCGCGATCAAGTGAGGAGCATCATGCAAAATTGAACAAGTGCAATTTTTTCGAAATGTGTTTTATATCATGTCTAGTTAATTGACAGGTATTTGCGACGATCTGCGGTGTTATTTTTGAGCAAATGTTAATAAATAATGTAGAAAAATCCATTTAAAAGTTAAGTAATCAAGCAAAAGTGAACGCGTATATAACAGAAGAATAATAGGGTTATTCCTGACAAAACTAAACAGTGCATTGATAAATATTGTGTGTATAATAAACAGTTAATTATGTTTCATATATGCTGTTATCATTTCCAATTTCCTCGATGGTTGCAAGGATTGCGAAATCTGTGATTTTTTTTCAAATGGGTCTCCGTAGTTAGTGCGGCTAACTGCATAACACATAATATCAAGGTGCCATGCAAGATGTATTATAGCATAGTATAAGTAAGGTATATACAACATAGGATGAGATTGTTACAGCATTTGTAGTTGCCGGCGGGACGCAGCGACCACCGCACGCGGACCGCGCGGGGGGCGGAACACCCCCACAACACCCCCTGCTGACAATGTCAATGACTGTCAGTGAACTTGAGTCAGGGGAATACTGTACATACACTTTCTTTATACTATACTCCTGCTTGTATTGTCTAGATAATTCACTTCATTCACGGCTCGCTCGCGTGGACCTATTTTATCATTTTGCATATAGACTGTTCATTTTTCTAAAATCAATGAGCTTGAATCCTTCCAGGAGACGATTTTTTTTGCCGTAAAAGCAAAAGATAAAATAGATTGAAGCCGTCCCGATTTTTAAACCGACTTCAAAAAAAGGAGGAGGGTCTATATTCGACACCTATTTTTTTTTTTTATGTAAGAATGTATGTTCACCGATTTCTCCTGTATTTGTGAACCGATTTTGGTGATTATTGTTTTATTTAATAGGGCATACCTCCGGGGTGGTGCCATATACATTTTACGAAAATCGGTTCAATAGTTCGACTGATTTTAATAAAAAGTGAGTAACGGACTGTAACACCGTTATGGTAAATGTCAAATATCAAGACAGAAGTCGGTTAATAACGTGCAAACTGAGTATTGTGAAGCTACGTAAAAGTAAAAAATAAAAAACTTTTTAACAAAAAAAAAACACTCCATCAAAAAAGCCACTAAAAAATAATAAAATTTTGAGGTCGGAGCCAATTTAAAAAAATATGAAATCGCGGTTAAAAAGTAGATATTAATTAAATTGGCACTTTTTAACCGACTTATTTTAATAAATTAGCGCCGACCTCAAAATTTTATTTTATTCCTCTTTTTAGTGGCTTTTTTGAAGAAGGTTTTTTTGTTAAAAAGTTTTTTTTTAATGTAGGTATCATTAGTTTATTTATTTATTGTAGATTATACACGCGTCGACAACTTAGGTCATTAGCGTCTTAAATATATTAAATAACAATTCTCTTAAAACTAAATGACATCACAAAACACCCATGAGCCGAGGTGGGATTCGAACCCACGACAGTGTGATCCAAAGGCCGCTATGCTAACCGTTACACCACTCTGTCCTCAGGTATCATTAGAATATTGTAAAAGTTATATTATGCAGCGCGCCGAATTCTTATTTTGTGAGAAAACGAAATTTAATGTCGTCAATAATAATAGCGCATTTAAAACGCGCGCTAAACTTTACGTAATCTAATATAGGCTAATGCGATAAGATCGAAAAATAGAACCTAAAGTAAAGTAACCACGATTGTCTGTCTCCTCCTTCTGATATACCTAATGCAAATATGCTAATCTGGATACCGCCATTATCCTAAGTACATCATATTTTACTGTATGATAATACCGCTATTGGTTGGAGTCAGAATGCGTCATGTCAGACATAAAACAGTAATTTTCTTATGTCTAATCCTTATATCCTGTATATTAAATTGTATTTTAGCCAAGTAAGAATGGCTGGGTTACGTGAATTTTAATTTAGTTGAACGAATAGGTCATAGACAAAACTTATCGAACCATTAAAGGGGGCAGTATAGCCTAGTGGTTAGCATGCTTGGCGCCGCAACCTCTAGACTGGACTGCCGTGGGTTCGAATCCCGCCTGCGCTCATGGATGTTTTGTGATGTTATTTAGTTTTAAGTTAGTTGTTATTTAGTGTAGTTGAAAGACGCTAATGACCTTAGATGTCGACGCGTCTATAATCTACAATAAATAAATCGAACCATTAAAAATTTAAATAAAATCATCACTGACAGAGTAGCTTGAGTTGCTTTGAGGACCTGTGTCAACAAAGTTTTCGTATTTTAAAATTATTGCGATACTCTTCGAAATTCACGGATTTTCTTTTAACATCTATTTTCCAAAGGAAAGCTTGACTTATTATTTATAAACATTATGAAACACATTTTACAGTTACTGACTTTTTTTGTTGTTGTTTTCAGGTGGTCGTCGTACAGGTGCTTCGGTCCGGTATTCCATTTATTCCGGAGATCCAGACGGACGGTTCCAAATCGATACGGTGACCGGCGCCATTCGTACAGCAGCGCCTCTGGACAGGGAGACCCATACTACTGTATTGTTGAACGTTCAAGCAACGAGCGGTGAACCTCCAGCTTACGGACATACTCAAGTAAGCTTTGATTTTAACAGCAGAGTAATATTACTGACTATTTTTCATAGAACTATCGTAGATAGAGGAGGGAAGCCACTCAAAAGAGTTGGTGCAAAAGATAGAGATGGAGAATAGACGTGTTCTTCTATCTTTTTCTATCATAAATACATAACCACGGTTACGCAGATTTAAATCAACGATATCTACTATAAATTTTTAAATTCACGAATGCGTCAGAAGATAAGGAAAAGAGAAATAGGTTATATGTTGAAGCAAAAGTCCGGCAACACTTATAATAAGGGGCCAAAAATATTGGTCCATTTTTAGAATAAGGGGGTAAAAATATTGGTCCATTTTTGGAATAAGTGGCCAAAAATATTGGTCGCCACCGGGGTGATTCTATTATCCTATTTGCCGCTTTACGCAGCTCTGTAATTTGCGTAATAGAAAATAGGGCGTACCTACTGCGTAAAAAGATTGAAAAATAAAATGTTAATACAGTAGAGTCCGTCTATTACGACTTCGTTTATAACGACTAACCGTTTTTAGCGACGTAAATGCAAACTCAAGTTAGGTTTCATATAGACGTACTATGGGTATTATGCGTCCGCTTTGTGCGTCGTCCCGGTTAATACGACATAATGTCGCCGGTCCCTTGAAAGTCGTTCTATCGGGATTCTACTGTAGTTACGTTTTATATGAGAAACATTAATATATGAAACTAATTTTTCCAGGTGAACATTGCACTCGACGATGAGAATGACAACGATCCGGAATTTGAATCAAGTACAGTTCGAATTTCCGTACCAGAGAACGTCGAGATTGGAGTACCTCTGTACGCTGCTCATGCGCACGACGCCGACGCTGGACGTAACGGGGAAGTCCGATACCGTATCGCCGGTGGACCGAATGGTCTTTTTGCCATTGACAACGAACTAGGTCATTTGACACTTGCCCGAAAACTGGATTACGAAACGGCTGTCCGACATAATGTTGTGATTACTGCAAGTGACCTGGGGGAACCGTCCAGAAGTGCCAACCTAACAGTATTGGTCGATGTACAGGATGTTAATGATAACAGTCCTGTATTTGAGAGGACGGAGTATTCGATTAAAGTTTTGGAATCTATGCCAATTAACTCGCAAGTAAGTTAATTTGTAATCTAAAATCTTAATTGTAATCTTGTATGCCCTAACATATTGGACATGTCTCAAACCCTAGGCATTATGTAACAATATGACGTATATTTTTTCAACACAACCTATAAAACTATTGAAATCCGTAAGATGGGTGGAGCTTAAAAAAACGGCGGAGTTCGGGGAAAATTTTAAATACGGGGCTTAGTTTTGCTTGTAATTTTGTGATTTTCTAAATGACAAATATAAGTGCAATTTGGGATCCCAATAGTTGTAAATTTTGTTGTAATGATAATTTTGGGTTAATATTTAATATTCAAGAAGACAATACTGTACAAAATAGTTTTTTTTAAAAAGTTATTTATTCGTAAGCGCTTTCGGAAAACGGTTTTCCGAAAGCGCTTATGAGTAAATAACTTTTTAAAAAAACTATTTGGCACAGTAAGATATCTTCTTTAATACTATAACTATAGTTTAACGTATCGAAAAAAATTATAGGTGGGTACGCTAGAATATTTTGGCATCTTCTTTGACTGTGATATTTTTTCAGTTTTGGAAACTGTGGGTGGTATCAACTTCAGCAAACCAACTAGTTCCTACTTTATAGCGTAAAATACCAACGACGCTTCATCTCTTTTATTTTATTTCTTATTCTTTTTGATATACCTATGGTTTTGATCGGATTTATCAAAAAGTAGATTCTATGTAGTTGATAATCCAGCTGCTTTTAGTTCCTATCGAATCCTTTACAAGGCTGATGTCGGGTTTATCGTACATTTAACACGCTGTTTTGTTAATCGCTGTTAAATTTTTACACATAAAACATACGAAGTAACCATAGAAATAACAGCGAATTAACATTACAGCGTGATTAATAATGTACGATAAACCCAACATTAAGTCTTATTCTAAAATATATGAACTCTAAAATAAATTTATATCTACTTACACTTTCAACCATCATTTCTTAAACGATTTTTCTAATTTTTTTCTAGATTCTCCAAGTAACAGCCGTGGACCTCGACACCGGCAACAACGCCCGACTAACTTACCGACTGAGCAACGTCACACAGTCTCTGTCGTTGACTAAGAACACGATCAGCATTTTGGATATGTTCGGCATTTTTCCAAACAGCGGTTGGATCTATCTCAAGGACACACTCGATCGTGAAACTCACGATCGATACGAATTGTCAATAATCGCTACCGATAACGGCGCACCTTCTTTATCGGCCGCGGCTCGAGTTATAGTTATAGTTCAGGATGCTAACGATAATGAACCGGTATTCGGACGCGAATCGTACGAATTTACCATTGAGGAAAACATGAGACGTGGTGCACATGTCGGAACTGTGTCGGCTTCCGATGCGGATGCAGGAATGAACGCGGTCGTTCGGTATAGTCTTATACCGAGTAATGTCAGCTTCCAGATCAATCCTGCTACTGGTAAGTCGATTTAATTTTTTGATGTGAAACATCTTATGTCGGGCTGTGAACAGCCGCGTAAGAGGAAATATCGAACGAAATTTCTGGTCCGCTTCTTCGCTGCTGTTCTCCCCACCACTGCGGCACTCTCTCGGCTTCCGCGCGCTCGGACACGGGAAGAGAAAGAGAGAGTATACATACGAACGTATTGTAAAGCAAAAGTATATGTATACACGTTTAGGTATGTAATATAGATACTTCGCTGTATATTTAGTTGCGTTTCTGGCTCAGGCGTGCTCAAACGCCGCAACCGCGTGTGTTACAGTGCAGTATATAGGATTACGTCAGCATAACAGTTAGTTGCTGCTTTTGAAAAAATATATACTACTACATAGAGAATACCACCGAGTTCAATAACGTTTTCTTTGATGTTTCACATCTGTCGGGGGTCCCGAGACCCACACCCTTTTTTTTCCTGAGATTAGCGCCAGTGGCGGCGCTGGGATTTTTTGTTAGGGTGGGCCAGAGTTGTTTGTACCCAAAATTTCAGTGCTCGTTAAAATTTTAACACAGATTACTTGCTATAGAATTTACAAGAAAAATTGTCGAAATTTCGAGGGTTAAAAACGTATTTAAAAGATAAACTAGAGATTGGAGATTATTCTAGGGTGGACCAAGACAGTTTAAGGTGGGCCATGGCCCACCCTCTAATGCCGCTACTGATTAGCGCGTTCAAATAAACATACACACAAACTCTTCAGCTTTATTATATTTAATTTGTACTTCATTTGAACGGGCATACCATTTGACGTCATTCCCGCGCTTACGCTGATTGGTCAAATGAAACGAGGCAACCTTATACTCAACTAACTTTGGATGTTGCCGCACTAATTTTCTGTGTGGAAGTTAGTCATTGCCTTTAGTACAGTACTGTATATGGAACCATTTACCTATAAGAGAGGAGTCTTCATTATCATTCTCTATGCCATCGAAACCACTTATCTGTATGTTTGAAGTATTTTTTTCTGTATATTTGAACAAGTAAAATCCCTAAGTTATACATACATGCATTCCAACTCTTTACTCTTAACTTTATTAGCAAATGTTTTTAAACAGAGGCGAACTCTTTTAATGTTTTATATTACTTTTTTTAACTTCCCACTGGAAGTTATTGTAATGGGTCCGAAAATCGAAATCAAAAAGGAAAAAAAATTTTTA
Organism: Mongoloraphidia duomilia; assembly: GCA_039654895.1. Taxonomy (NCBI): domain Eukaryota; kingdom Metazoa; phylum Arthropoda; class Insecta; order Raphidioptera; family Raphidiidae; genus Mongoloraphidia; species Mongoloraphidia duomilia. Next base: position 47,758,549 of record CM077520.1, on the reverse strand, counting down.
TGTTTCAAGGTCACTACACTATTTTTACACTACTTTTAGAAAGATGTCTGTGTGTGTGTGTGTGTGTGTGTGTGTACGTACGTACGTACGTACGTATGTGTACATTTCTTTCAAAGACGAAATCTCGAGAACGAAAAATGATATCGACTACGTTAGGGTGCCAATCGACGCGTATTAACGTAAATATGATCTGAAAGAAATTTTTTCAAAATCGGTTCAGCCGTTCTTTTTTCTTAACCAAATAACCTCCAAAAAAGTAGATTTTACACAATATCTCGCGAATAAAAAATTATATCGACTTCGTAAGGGTGTCAATCGAGGCGTGTTAACGTCATTTTGATCCGACATAAATTTTATAAAAATCGGTTCAGCCGTTTTTTTTTTTTTTTTTTTTTTTTAAATTATTGATGTTTTAATGATTGAAATGATTACTTTTCTGTGTAATATCTAATTTAATTATTGTTATTAAATATTTATCAAACTGGGAAGTTCGTCGTGTGGACCTCAAGGGTCGCACTTTAGTCCTAATAAACGACCCACCTCACGGCTTGTTTCTCTTATTGTCAACGCATTAGCGTTCAGACGATTTAAATTCAAAACCTTGTTTCAGTTTAAGAGCTAGGATCACTTGAGCTGGGAATCTTCGTATAGTCAATAATATTTCTTAGAACCGATGACATTGAAGTGGAAATGAAATGTGCTTATATAAAAATATCACTTTAGAAATAATTGATTTTTAAAAAGAATCAAAACTATTTATAAATATTATTCTTCTACGTTATTTTATTGATAACCACAAACCGTTTGAAATTATATTCCCTCACGATTTTCATTATCAATCATCAATACGTAATATTATAAAATAAAACAGTCTCCCGCCGCGCCAGTCGGTCTGTCTGTGCCCGATTTTTTCCGTAACTACTGAGCGGATTTTGGTCCGGTTTTTCACGATTAGATAAATTGATTCACGAGGAAGGTTTAGATGTTTAGATGAAACTGGCCGGCCCGGGACGCCCGGGTGAAAATCTCAGAAGACCGATTTCTTCGTATTAATACTGAACGGATTTTGTTCCGGTTTTCACGATTAGATAGATTGAAACTGGCCGGCCCGGCTTCGCTCCGGTGAAAATCTCAGAAGAACTATTTCTTCGTATTACTACTGAACGGATTTTGTTCCGTTTTTCACGATTAGATAGATTGAAACTGGCCGGCCCGGCTTCGCTCGGGTGAAAATCTCAGAAGACCGATTTCTTCGTATTACTACTGAACGGATTTTGTTCCGGTTTTCACGATTAGATAGATTGATTCACGAGGAAGGTTTCGGTATATGATTGAAACTGGCTCACCCGGCTTCGCTCGAGTGAAAATCTAGGATAATCTCAGAAGACCGATTTCAAAGATTTTTCGCTGTTCGATAAGTCAGTTATTATAGCGTACGTTAAAGCAGAGTATCACATATCGAACAGTGAAAAAAATTTGAAATCGGTCCAGTAGTTTTCGAGTTTAATTCTTACAAACAAACAAACCAACAAACTCACACTCTCTCTTTAGCATAGATTCTGATAAGTGCGATCTAAAATGGTAATTTAAGAGACGTAGATGGTATAAAAAATAATTTAGTAACAAAATTATTGTACTTTTAATTAACACCAGAAGTAGCTTCTGTGTAGATAAATTCCGTCCCTGTGTTACCGACGGTGCAGCAGTAACCGTGTCGGCAAAATGGCTGTCCTGACAAAAGAAAACATTCTATATGTAAACACGAATTGTTGTATATGTAAACAGTGTTTTATTTCTTTACCTAAATTTAAACATTAGGAACATTTTCGGTTGGAAATAACATTCTAAGTACCTAGTAGTTCTTTTTTTCTTCAGTCATATTCTATTTTTAAGTCAATTAGAACAGCTTTTAGGGCGTGGCTTCGTTTCAGAAAAAAATTGAATGTTATGCAATAATTAGGTCGATATTACTTGAAATTCACCATCAGGTAAACCATAGAGTTTAAAATACCTCTTTGAGTTTACACTGTTTCTATGCGCTCTATATTCTCTGTTTTTAATATTATTCCGTGTCTGAACGGTCAGCTGCTGCTTTCCTATCTTATGATGTGGTTCCAATAGCTATTGATTATAGATTCGAGTACTCCTTATATAGTTTAAATCATTATAAATATAAAAGTCTACAAATTAATAAATAATAGTATATTGTGTAACTAGTGTGCTAAATACATCTTTATACGTCAGGCGCGATGTTTTCAGCACGAGTAGTAGGCGAGCGCATACGAGCCTTGGCAAGTGTGCATCGTGAGCCGTATACGAGTGCTGAAAACATGCCTGCGACGCATAAAGATTCACTTCATATCATAGTTATTGAATTAGCATATATGAATTGACACTCGTATGTAGTGAAAATCTATTGATTCTGAAGCATATAAGGAGAATATTAATTTAGCAATCATGTCACGGTTGAGTATTGTAAGCTCATTCCGCCGCGAAAGTGGAAAGGTTCAGGTTAGAATCCTGACTGTGACCACTGGTTGATAAAATGATTTTTGCCAATATGTTTCGAAACAATTATATAATTGGCTGCTCTCCAACGAAAAATTTTTCAATTGCATTTCAGCCGTATAAAACTATTATTTATCATAAAGATTTAGCATTTTTTAATGAAAGTCGGTGAGTAAATATAGCTAGTCTGTTATGTAATGGTCAGTATTATTTGCTACCTATTTAAAAATAAGAAAAAAAAGAAAAAAAAACAACTGTCGACATATAGTTAAATTATTTGAACCGCACGTGTACTAAAAAGAAGTAAAAATTAAAATGCAAGAGACATAATTTAACGTAAAACAATTGAATATGCATCTCAGAAACAAAAGCGGCTTGTTTTACTCCATTGTCAGAAAATTACAAGAGCGTTAATGGTATATTTATAAACTGTCTAAAAACAATATCAATTATCAAAGTGAAGAAAGCCGAAAATGTTAAAAAATAACTGGAAAAAGGATGCCGCTTGAATGTACCTAATGCCTCTAATCTAATAATGGATACTAATAGAGAAAAAAATATTCCCATAACGTCTTTATACCAAAGTAAGTACACATAGAGGCAGATGTGTTTTTATGAATGATTAGTACAGTTAAGTACCGATTCTTGACAATAGATACATCTGTCTAGTAACTAGTGATGTGCCGGATCGTTAAAAATGTATATCCGCGGATACGGATCTGAATACGGATATTTGGTTTCAAGATCCGCGAATACGGATACGGATCTTAACTTTCTTAGAGTACGCGGCGGTAAATACTAAATATTGCACATCGACCTTTGGAAAGAGACTATCTGTTATGGGAAAAAGTTATTGACCACGATATTAAAAAATAAAAAATAATCTGAATGGAATTTAACTGTTTTTCATTATTACCTAATCACCTATATATATATAAAATTTTATCTATGAATTGATAAGGTAAATTGATAAGGTAAAAGATCCGTAAAAGATCCGCCAAAAAACTAACGGATACGGATCTTTCTTTTCCCTCGGATATCCGCGGATACGGATATCCGGCACATCACTACTAGTAACCTATTGTTTAGAAGCACTTATACTTAATAGAATAATTCAAAACAGAATCAAACACATATTATTGACTTTTATTTATACTAACACAACTATGGTCAAGTTCCAAATTTTAAGATAGTGAGTCATTTTTACCGCCCTTGGACTAAACCAGTATTTGCCATCCCCTTCATTAAACGTTTCTCACCCATCCTATCTTACCATCCCCAATTTCTTCCCCAATTCCTTTCCTAAAGCTTCTTTCATTTCCTATCACAAATATATCGTAAATAAAACACTATATATTTGCTGCCCTGAGCTATAGCCGTCAAAGCACCCCTTGTAAATATGCACCTGATTGTCAATCTATAATTTCTGACAAAGCTTTCTGCAACCTAGCATCAATATAACTCAATATCTATTATATATTGAGGACAGTGGTCTAGTGGTTAGCGTCGCGGCCTCTGGATCAGACTGTCGTGGGTTCCAATCCCGCCTCCGCTCATAGATGTTTTGTGAAGATTTAGTTTTAAGGGAGTTATTATTTAATGTAATCAAGACGCTAATGACCTAAGTTGTCGACGCGTGTATATAATTTACAATAAATAAAAAATTGCGGCCCCTACGAACTTGCTGCCCTGGGCTATAACCCTCTAAGCACCCCTTGTAAATATGCCCCTGATTCAGGCGCGGATCCAGCCCTCAAAAAAAGTTGTGATCACGGCCACCCGAAAATCGGCCAAGTGCGAGTCGGACTACGAACTCGCTCACGAACGTCAAACAGTACAAACTACTAGACTAGTAGCCAAAATAAAAAAGTCACTCGCGTTCTTACCCGCATGGTTCGTTTTTTTTTAAATTTTATTAAGGCATTGCAGATATAACATCAGCATATCGACCTCAATTAGGATTGTGGGCATGCCCACCGTGCCCACAACGGTGGATCCGCGCTTGCCCTGACTGTTAATCTATAATTTTTTGACAAAGCTTTCTGCAACCTAGCATTAGTATAACTCAATATCTATTAAATATAAATAGATAGATAATTATTTATTTCAAAATGTTATTTACAAGACTGACATGTACAACGTTCCTATAATATTCATGGTCGCTCGTTATTATAATGCTATTGACGCAATAATTGACATGTTCGTCACATACGAGCTAAGGAATGCTCTTAAAATGGTGAACATTTAACGTGTTCTGTTTTATCGTCCTCATGGAGGAAAGTAAATACTAAAACATCGACTCATTGTCACAGACAAGATGCAGTGGGTGTAAAAATATGCAAACAAAATTTATTAATATTATTTGTTGACATCCCACAACCCATTAAAATTAAAACCGATAATTATAAATGCTTGATTTTAATATGTGTGACACATTTCTTTAATTTTTAGTCGGGTTAACTAGTTTCATTTAAGTTTATGCGAGTGAACGCGCTTCCAATTTTTGAAGTGAAAACTTCTTTAAGCGTACTTTGCGTTCTTTCTGAATAGTGAATGAAAATGAACCGTCACGCTCGGGTCGGTGACGCTGAATCGGGTTAATCGACTCCAGTCGACATCAAGCACGCTCGGGTCGGTGACAACGTTACTGTCTAACAGGAGTGCATCGTTTTAAGAATAACGTTTTTATTATTACGTATTATAATAATAAAATGATATTATAATACTGTGTATGTTTTGGATATAATCAAGTTTTCACTTCTGTCGTGTGGTCATAAGCACACACCCACTTTTTTTGTCTTCATTTTATTTAATACCATTGTATGAGTGGAGAAATTATAGGAAATTAGGATAAGATAGACAACCAGCATTGGTATAGGAGTTTGATAATCGACAATGATAGCCTTGAATGAGGAACCATCTCGATATTTATCTTGAATTACTGTGAAGGAAACCATGGAAAACCTCAACAAGATAGCCGGTACGGGAATTACCGTTTCTCAGCGTGAGGCAGTAGGAAAAACTCGTAGCCACATCTGCATCAGTGCCTCCGCTGGGATTCGAACCCAAGCACCTTCCGAATGTGAGTCTATGACTTTTCCCACTGATATAGTAATCGTTATAATTTTGCCTCTTGGACAAGAATAGAGAATCTATTGACGTATCATTGATATACGTAAATAGATCCTCTATCCTTGTTCAAGAATATTGTTACGGAATTATTTATACCGTTTTATTATGTCCGTAAAAATACACTTTTATTAGCTACGTAGTTATACACGTGTGGAACGCGCGTCGCCGTTCGCCGGATTGCCCCTGATCCAATCCCCACCATTTCCGCCTGGGGACCATTCACCGTGTGCCGTGTTGGCACAATTAGTCTCGCCAGTGCCGCTAGACTAATACATACGCCTTGTTGTTATTGTCTAGGGTTGTGGTAATTGTCTATGGTTATACGCCAGTGAACCTAAGTCGGTAGTACAATAGTCATCAGCCGAACTGAAGCGCCACTGCTCTTGATGCGTGTAACAATATATTGATTACTATAATATCTGGTGGTGGAAAATAATATTGTGCTCTCACCATTACGCTATTCGTTCGGTTAAGATATGCAATTTCCATTTGAATACTTCGAATTAGAGTGGTGCCGAATAAACGATTTGGATAATTGTTTATTTTTAATGCGGCACTCCAATGGTAAATATTTGCTAACAATCAAATAATTTAAGTCTCACAGATACGTGTGTAAAGAAAGAAGAAAACGGTTTAGTTATTTTAATTCGATGAAAATTGAAGGTGGCAGTATGGTATTCGACTGTGCGGCGTACTGCTTGACTCAGACTGGAATGTCTTCGACTTCTTCAGTTTAAACAACTGAGTTAAAAGGTAATAGAGGCGCAATACCGTATACAACTGCTTTTTCTTTTTTGAAGTGAAAACTTCCTTAGGCGCGTTAGGCACTCTTTGCCTGAGTAGTGAAATAAAGTGAAGCGTTCGCACGTTCGCGTTCGCAACCCGACTTTGAGATTTGCTGAATCGGGGTTACTCGGCTCAAACACGTATTTGCAGTGTGCTGTTAATACACGTCTGGGTAATGACTGGTCACTCTCTTACAACTCTGCCCGGATGACATACTTATATCATAAAAACGGCGCGCTACACAGTTGCACCGATAGCTAAGTAAGGAGTGTCTTTACGTTGAATGTATAGGAACCTCGGTTCGAAACCTGATGGCAACGTAGAATTTTTGACGTATTTTTTTTTCTAAATTCTACATGATATTTATTTATATTATATTTTTTAATTTTCGTTATATTCTTTCTTTGACAATACCTAATTATAATTTTTTTGAAACCAAGGTGGAATAAATTAAATATATAATGTTAGTATTTTAGTAATAAATTATTTTTAGTTCATAAATTCGCTAATAGATGACACCAAAAAACCCTATTTGATAAACACTTAGTTGTAGTTTATGATTTCGCTAATAGCTGACACTAAAAAAAAAGTGGATGTGTGCTTATGACCACACGACAGAAGTGAAAACTTATATATATATATATATTTTAAAATTAGAAATTCAGAAGTTTTCACTTCTGTCGTGTGGTCATAAGCACACCCATTTTTTTTCTTCTGTATGTGACATTGTATGGCTTCATAGCTTTTATGTCTTAAAACAAACAAATAAATAAATTAATATACAAAGTTGAAGCCAGGTTTGACGTCACATGGGACAACAAACATGGCGGCCAAACACGGGATGCATTAGGGAATATTATTATCTTTTTCTTCTTACATATTATAAAATGATTAAACTGAATAAATATGGCGCCTGGCTTCATTTTTAAGTAGCGCCTCTATTACTTTTAACTCAGTGGTTTAAACTGAACCCTAGTTTACAATGACTTCTTAATATTGCCTTAACTTCGGTTCACAATAACTTATTGTTGACTTTACATTGGCGACGTATAAAAAAACAAAGAAATGTCATTTTAACGTATCCTTTGTTAACAGTTTATAGTAAATTGATGTATCTACATAATAAATCATCTTTAATAAATCAGGCATAGATGCTGATGACCTCAGCTGTTGAGCGTCTATAATCAACAATAAATCAAGCTTTGTAACTCGTCTCTCTTGACATTTTCTTTCATTTTATAGTTTAATAATAAATTCTACTAAAATAAAAAATCGGTACCGACTCCGTTTTAACGCTAATGCTGGGTTGCAGAAAGCATTATCAAAAAATCTGATTTGACAATGACCTTAGATTGTGATCATCATAGTTTTTATACATGCAGGAACATTCTAATGTCGTTGTTAAACTATCTGTCATGTAGATCGTAAGATTGTACTCGTACAAAAACAAATGATGGATCTACATAGAAAAATATCGCTTTTCAAGCTAAATTTTGATCAAAATGCGTAGAAAAATGTTGTTTCGAAGTGGAAATTGTATAAAGAACTAAGTTAAATAGATGTATACACAGTTTAAAAAAAATATTGTTACAAAACTGTTTTCTGAGTTGGCGGAATAAATATTTATTTACTATATTTATTTACAATAATTAAAAACACAACAATAATAAATGCCATTGTAATTTTTGAAAGGGGCAACATACATAGCCTTTCTGGCTTTGTTGCACCCTAAATAAAGTTATATTCTATTCTAAAAATAAAAAAAAAATGCGACAACGAAAAGTCAGTTCTAACAATCAACACAAGTAATTAACACTTAACTATATACAATTGACTACACTAATATTTATTTTATCAGATGAATTTATATCACGGAACTATTTATATCACTGTATTTATATCAGATTTATTTCTAACGTTTATTTATGTCGGTCATTTACTCAGTTACTTCAGTACTGTTTATTTATATTCACTCCACTATTTATATCACTGTACTGACTGATTCGACCGTTGATTGACTAATATTTATATACAGGGTGATCCGTAACAGTATATTTCACATCTGTATTTGGGTCACGAGTTCCTACAACTATGCCAATTCACTGTCACTTGTAAATAAGAAAAACATTTCCATAAGTTATTTAATTTTATTAAAAAAATAATGAGTTCTTTCGACTTAATGTAGTCATCTTCAGATCGGTGTTTACAAATTTTTAATCGTCATAATATTGTGTGTGAATAGTTAGGTATTCGATCATATCTGAAATTAGGTACTTATACTAAACTTTAAATTAATAAATTCTAACAAGTTAAACAATAGACTTTGAGAACATTATGTGCCAAATTTCGACTTTCTATGCCAAACGGTCTTTGCGAAACATTCCTGTGACACTCAGACAGACTGACAGACACCGAGGTGATTCTACAAGTGTTCCATTTTGCAATACGGAACACTTAAAAGTCCATACATTTAAAAAAGACTCTGTTGTCGAGCGTCTATAATCCAGAATTCTTCTTCTTTAAAAAAAAGTTAAACAGTTTTCTTAGTACATAATACTATTCGGTACAGGAATATTTGGATTTTTAATTAATTTTTGATTTCTCTCACTGGTAATAATAATAACACATTATCAAAAAATATGTAATGTTATGTTATAGGTACACATACTTACGTATTGTGCAAATTCCTGAGAGAATTTATAAAGATTTTCCATTGCCGCCATTTTTTAAATCTTTACACAAAACAATACCCTGCAGTCTTGCATTTGCGATCTTGGATAGAATGTTTGCAAGTCTGCACAAAGCTATACCACAAATTGAAAAGAGGGCCTTCACTTTTGTTGAGTAATGTATGTATGTAATGTATGTAGAGAAGGAGACTCACTTATGCGTTGAGCACCACAAAAACCTGGTTCGGTCGCATTCTGTTCTTCACTCACACTGCCAGTGCTAAATCCCCAAACAATTCCATCTTTGCTACAGGGCTGTTACATTTTCCTTCGGTTTTAACAGCAGCATTCATAACATCATAGTCATAGATTCTGAATGTATCGTGCTTCACAGTTACCCACATAAGCGCGCGATCGAAGTTATACTTCTTACATTTACATTTTTACTTTTCCCCTTATAGACCGAGAGCTAGTGACAATTTGTTGGTGTTATTTATTCAAGGCCTTATTGTGTGAAGGCATATTAAAGTGCCCTGAGTAAAGGTACGTGCAGTATGGAGTTGGGATTCTAGATGGTAGCGTAGATCATAGCAGGGCTTGCTTAAATTAATGCATTGTTATATATGCGAGCGTACAAAACGAAGCAGTGAGTGTAGCAGGTATAAGCGCTGTTACAAGAGCTGGTAGATTCAAGAATGTATCTCACCATTCTTTCAGCGCGCTGACTACTACAATCAACGTGTGACAACTGTCAAATGGCCGTTACAAGTTTCGCAATGGATGTGACTAGTTTAATAAGTGAAATTTTGCCAGTTTTTATTTAATTTGTTTTGAGTTTTTTCCAAGACGTATTCAAAAGTGTTAGGTTCCATACGTAAATATTCAAAAAACAGGTTTGAGTAAAATTTTAATTCTTGGTATAAATGATGAAATTCGCCATGTTTAGATCGTTTTCTAATAATAGGGTGGACAATGTCCACCCTATTAATAGAAAACGATCTAAACATGGCGAATTTCATCATTTATACCAAGAATTAAAATTTTACTCAAACCTGTTTTTTAAATATAAATTTGGGTAGGAGCTACCATGTCCACTGGACATGGTAGCTCCTACCCAAATTTATATTTAAAATATACCACTTTGTAGCAGAAGAACACAAATATTCGTCTTCGCTATCTGACATTTCAAACACGATTTAAGCTTGTATCAATGCTAGTATCAAAGCTTCGTTGTGCAAACCTATAAGCGCTTATAATTTCAGCCACCATCTACCATACATGCTACCATCTAGAATCCCAGCTGCGTACTGCACGTACCTTAAGGGATTTTACTAGATAGCGGTATGGGAGGGATGCAGACCGTCCCCAACATGCAACAAAAAAAATGGTCAAAATTATTATTGCTTCAAGGCTGAAATTGTTTGTATAGCTTGTCGGTGACCCAATAATGCCATTCTAATATTTGCAGATCGATTGGTCAGTATTAAAGGGGTGGCAGATCACCCTAAACGTGTCATGTACCCGACGAAATTTATATTATTAGTTCAAGGTTCAAATTTTAACATGTTGTTCCGGCGACTGTTTTAAGCATATATTTCAATTTGCAGAACAAAACATGGCGGTCGATTTCGCAGCGAAATAGATTTTCGAGTGATTTAGCTGGTTGTTGATTAAACTTGAACTATCATCGGAAAATGGCAATGTACCTACATAAATTCAAAATAATATTCCAAATCTAGAATTTTTTTACTAGACAACTAAGTAAAAAAATTCCTACTAACTACATAATATATAGTTATAGGTAAATTGTCTGTTCTCTGAGTTACTTCTCACATTACTCATCTAGCATCACTGATTAACACTCAACAATTTACTTAAACGAATTTTTAATATGCAGTGCTCGGAGGCTATAGTAGTTATTTCTTAAGTTTTATAATTGTTCTCATAATTGAATATTTGTATTTTACAATGAGAATTGTAAAATGACGAATAATTACAATGCTGTAGTAAATTTGTTATAATAATAATAATAATAATAATACGTTTAACGTCCGTTTCTCGACTTTATGTCATAACAAGCGCGTTTCGCACCATTGCTATTTGTCATTTACCACTTTTCCCGTATTTTTCTACATTTTTTAAAACTTCAACTTAATTAATAGCAATGTGCGAATAGAGGAATAATAGGAAATTAGGATAAGGTAGGCAACTTTGGGAGCATAGGATTTTGACAGGTAATCGGCCATGGCCTTGAATAAGGAACCATCTCGATATTCATCTGGAATTATTGAGGGAAACCATGGAAAACCTCAATAAAATGGCCGGTAGAGGAATTACCGTTTCCACGACGTGAGGCAGTAGGAAAAATTTCTAATCACATTTGCCCCCGCCGGAATTCAAACCCAGTACCTTCCGAATTCGAGTCTAGTGCTCTACCACTAAGCTACATCGCTCGGTACGGTAATCGACTATGACTTTGTAGCTATATAAGAAACCATTCTAACATTCCCAACACATGTTTAAAATTATTGCAGAGGAAAACCGTGGAAAATTTCAATAAAGATTAACAAGAATTTAGTTTTTCAACGGAGGACAACAAAAAAAAATTGTGTGTATCGCGACACAAAGGTTACACAGTAAAATTTAGTTTACTTGTAAGACCGTGTAGTTTACACTATATACTCTACAGAAGTGAAACTTACGTATATCTACATACGTTCGGCAAACAGTGATACTGGTTAGTGATCTAGAACGCAAGTTTAAATAGTTCGGTCGGCGACGGTCGAACTGTATGAATGCCATTCAGTAAACAGTGATACCTTTGTTGTTTACAGTAGGTACACGCTACAGAAGTGAAAGCAAATTGTACACCTTAAATGTTATAAATTGACCGTTAAATATTTAACGCAAACGTTAAACGGCTCGAACTTGCACAAGAATTTACACTTCAAAAATAAATACTCTCCGAAATCTGATTAATTTATTATCCAGGTGTGCAAGCTTTCACGGCCGGCATTGTTCCAAATCTCCATGGTTTCCGGGCTTGTAGGCCGTGGTCCGGTGGTATTTCTACCTGACGTTTCGTCTACAACTGCGGTAGACATTCTCAAAGGCGATGTGGCAGCGGTCAAAATGTCCTCCTGTGAGCCGCCAAGGAGGACACTTCGACCGCTGCCACATCGCCTTTGAGAATGTCTACCGCAGTTGTAGACGAAACGTCAGGTAGAAATACCACCGGACCACGGCCTACAAGCTCGGAAACCATGAAGATCTGATAAATTTATTTTTTGTTAGTCCGAACCGGAAAAATTAAAACGTATTGGACATCCCTGCATTACACACATGTAACTCTTCTTTATATTCTTTGTATCTTCTTCCAATTTAAACAGATCAACCATACGCACTTACTTCTTTCTCTCTCTCTCTTCAATTGATAGAACGGTTATAAGTGGCTCTCCGTTTGCTATCGAATTTCGTACCTTGCGTGCGTTCATGAAAGTATTCCGATATTTATGAATATGGATGATTTATTTTTTATTATTTCTTTATAGTAAACATTCATTCACAGATTTATGAATATCGTGACACCAAATTGGGCACGTGACTTAAGCAGGATTGAATTCTAATACAAGTGGATATCTATTACAAGATTTTTTCTAAGCGTCAATTCACAATAACGTTATGTTAAAGTTGTTTGATGCACATTTTTACACTCTCGTTGTTTCTAACTGTTCATTTTGAAATTATATATTTCAATAATAATAATAATTTTTTATTAAATAGACAGTAGCCATTCCACAAGCAAAAACTTTTCTTAACGTAATCAGTCGGCAACCTGCCATCGTGATGTTAAACGTCAAACAATTAAGATATACAAGGAAAAAATCAGGAGCCACTGTCAGGACTTGAACCCGAAATTCCCAGTTTCCGGCTGGTTGAGTTACCACTTACTCACACAGTGCCCCGAGAGTGGCAGAGATCCCACTCTCGGGGCTCTTAACTCATGGTTGTATTAATAATAATAATAATTTTTTATTGAAATGCCACTAATGTGGATACAAACGTCAGAAAAATATAATACATATTAAAAAAGAACCTATAATTATTTCGCATTTTTGCTTCATCTTTTTCATTAGGGAATAAACGGTTTCCTTTTAACCCTATATAGGAAACTGGCTGTTGGTATTTTTGGAATTTTACTGCATCATAAACAATTCCAGAATTCTTTTATATTAGTTACTAGTGGCTCGGGCTGGCTTAGCCCGGGCGTTATGAATTTATGAATCATTAATACATAACTCACTTGTTTCGCTCGTTCGCTCAGTTATTATAACCTATGTCTTAAAACAAAATATCACCTATCGAACAGCGAAAAAAATTGGAATCGGTTCAGTTGTTTCTGAGATTACCCCTGATTTTCACCCGGGCGACCGGGCGAAGCCGGCTGACTAGTTATTAAAGCGTTTGCCCTAAAGCAAAGTATCACCTATCAAACAGTGAAATCGGTCTTTTGAGATTACCCCCGATTTTCACCCGGGTGAAGCCGGGTCGTCCAGTTTCAATTATAGATCTAAACCTTCCGGGTGAATAAATCTATCTAATCGTGAAAACCGGAACAAAATCCATTCAGTATAGTTACGAAGAAATTGGTCTTCTGAGATTACCCCCGATTTCATCCGGGCCAATGTTCATCTCTATTGCGGAAGCTAACAGTGTGTAAATCCCCCAGGGGGAATATTGGAATGCAGTTGTTCTCGCAATTGCATTCCAATGTTCTTTGGGAATTGGCATTCCCAGGAGTCCGAGCTCGTACCAGTCGGTTTGTGTATGCCGGCTGGTAGATTCTAATACACAAATGGATTATTAATTGTTGTGTTGAAGACGCTAATGACCTGAGTTGTCGACGCGTCTATAATCTACATTAATAATAATATCAGTGCGTGTAAAATTTCACAGAGATTAGTTGAGTAGTTAAGGCGTGAAAGCGAAACAAACAAACAAACTCACTTCCGCATTTATAATATTAGTTAGGATTAATAATATTCTTTTGTATTAATTATATTAATAGATAGATAGATAGATAGATAGATAGATAGATAGATTTATTACGCAGCAGTGACAAAACTGTATGCCGTAAGTCAAACAATAATAAAAATTACATATCAATAATAAAAATTACAAAGCAATAACAAAATATGCATAATATTAAAATTGGTTTTAAAATTGGTAGTCATAAAATTCAGAGATTTTATAAAACTCTTGTTGGACTAAAAGTATAAAAATTTCGCTTTTGAACTTTTTAAACTGCGTTGTGTTTTTGATACCAGTCGGAAGATGGTTGTAACTGTTTAATATATTGTGTATATTTTTTTTCTAGGTGAAATAGTAACCCGCGAACCTTTGGATCGTGAGCTGCGAGCTTCATACGACCTGGTAGCTGAAGCACGAGATCAAGGCAGTCCGTCGCAGCGTCATTCACGCGTCGCCGTTCGAATATCCGTTGGCGACGTAAACGACAACGCTCCTGAAATAGTTGATCCACGTGAGAATGGAGTTAGTGTACGCGAAGAACAACCTCCAGGTACAGAGGTTGTTAGGGTGCGAGCCGTCGATAAGGATTCCGGTGATAATGCCACCGTCACATATTCGATTTTGAAAGGACGCGATTCGGACGGGTAAGTTTCCTTCAAAGTTAATCACTCTACAGGAAGGATATTTACCTGGTAATCTTGAGTTACTAGCATTGGAGTCACTAGGATTTGAAACTGGGGTGGGCCGGGTCCCTGTCTGTCTGTCTGGTCTGATCAGTGTTTGTTGAGATTACATTGAAAAAAAAGGGTTTGGGTAAACGCCAAATGACCAGGAATCACAGGTGAATTTCGTGAAAAAAAGTTTTGGTTAAGTACGTGTAAAAGATTACATAATTTTTAAAAAGTGGTAAGTTTTTCAATTTTTCGCCTAACGGATCTGCACTCTGCAGTGTGATTCTTGCTCCTTCATTTGCCGTTTACCCGAAGTCTTTAATTTTAAAAGAGGACAGTGTCGTCCAGTGGTTAGCGACGCGGCCTCTGGATCGGACTGTCGTGGATTCGAATCCCGCCTTTGCTCATGGATGTTTTGTGATGTAATTTAGTTTTAAGTGCGTTGTTAATGTAATCAAGACACTAATGACCTAAGTTGTCGACGCGTCTATAATTTACAATAAATAAATAAAATTTAGTTTTAAAAATGGCGACGGGAGAGTTGTAACGGTTTTTAGACGAGGGGAAAGGGGCTATTCTCAAGCCTTTGACATTCTTGGCTTTTGTTGTACCTACTTTACCATAAGTAATAAATAAAGTCATGTTGCCGCCGTAGAAACCAGAAATATATTAAAGCTTCTGTAATAATATTATTTCATTTTAATTTTAGATATGGAGTCTTCACCATCGATCCAATGTCGGGCGTAATTCGGACAAAGCAAGCATTGGACCACGAAGAACGCGCCATTTACAGATTGGCTGTGGCTGCTACGGACGGGGGCAAACCGCCGAAACAAACGATACGAGTTCTAAACGTCGACGTCTTAGATCTCAACGATAACAGGCCGACATTTTCTAGTTCCAGTCTTGTTTTCAGGGTGAGTTTGATATTATTCTTTCATCAGTGGCGTAGGTATTTAGGTTAAGTACGGCCTCTCCGGCCTACTTAAATCTTGCTGCCCCCACCGTCAGCATTTCTTCACAAACAAAATAATAAAATTGTAATTTTTCCATATACATTTAGTGGACCATACTTTCAAAACAAAAAATCTTTAAATAATGTGAAAATTTTGAAAGTAAACACCATAAAAATCAGTTCCTGGGTTCTAGCCCGAGAGCTGGTAAAAGTGTCAATTGGATTTTCAATTTATTATTAAAGAAAAAAAATAATGAATTGAAAATATGAATTGGTGCTAGGCTCAAATAACCTTAGCTGTTAGTGGTCTTTAAAACACAATTTAATTTTCTTCTTTTTCCGCAGATTCGCGAAGACGTCCCAGTTGGATTCACGATTGGATCCGTAGCAACGACAGATTCATCTGACCTCGATAATATTATCCAAGGCAGCACTGGCAGTCTCGTGACATATACATTAACATCACTGTTATCCGATAAAATATCAGGAGCTTTCGCAATGGATCGAAGCACCGGTTCTTTGGTCGTCGCTCGTGAACTAGATCGAGAAGTACAATCGGAATTCCGTCTTGAAGTTCGTGCTTTGGATACAAGTGCAATGAACAATCCCCAAAGCAGTGCCGTCACAGTTCGTGTCGATATTGATGACGTCAATGATAATGCACCTCATTGGATGGCTGATCCAATTGTGATACCTGTTGCTGAAGACACGCCAATCGGAGCACAGATATATAATTTCACAGCGACTGATATCGATGCCGGATCAAATGGTGAAATAAGATACAAACTGATTCAACAATATCCAAATATCACCGATGCATTCAGTTTGGATCCATTAACTGGAACGTTGACTCTGACTCATTCTTTGGATTACGAAGTGTTGAAAGAATATACTCTGGTTTTGTTGGCATCTGATCAATCCTCAAATCATTCAGAACGGCTCACCACTTCGGTTACAGCGAGGATACTTGTCAAGGATGCGAACGATAATACCCCTAAATTTGTATCACCAAGGTTTAAAACTGTGCTTGTTAGTGAAAGTGTAACTGTTGGAATGACCTTGTGTCATATTGTAGCGGTGGATAATGATTCCGGTGAAAATGGTAGAGTTACTTATGTTATTTCTGGTGGTAATAATGAAGGCAATTTTACGTTGAATTATGATACGGGCGTGTTAGCTTTAGCTAAACCTTGGAGTGAAAGTTCTGTTAAAAACGGTGTGTTGTTAAATATAACGGCTAGTGATCATGGTGTTGGGGTACAGAAAAGGACGTCTTTGGAGCTGAAATTGATTGTGAAAGATTCGAAACATAATCCGCCAAGATTTGTCAAGAATGTTTATCATGCTAATGTTTCGGAAGATGCTCAGATTGGAAGTTTTATTGTTAAAGTAGCTGCGAAATCTACTCTTCCAGATGGTATGTATATATTTTTAACACAATATTTTTGGCACGCTTATATTCGTTCCTCGTATGTATGTAAGTAACGGATTCTTGGTATAAGCGATTTTCACCCGGTATGAAAATCTTCATGAGTGAACTGAAAATGTGCACACTTATCAAGGCCGTTGACACTACAATAAGTCGTTACGTTTGGCCCATTCTGCGCAACAGTACCTTGCAAGCACCTTTCACTGTATGATGTATAAAACTTGTATACACGCTTCATGGTAAACTGAACTAAAAGTACGGGGTAATGCTGCTGCGACAGCGTGGGGCGCATTGTACCAGTATGTTCATGCTTTGACAACTGACTGTCGAGCACCCCGCGCTTTTTACAAAGACATTATCGTTACTTAATGGTTCAGTAAACCATTCAGTCGTGCGTCGGAGCTGACTACACATTATAATTTTCTAATGAGTTGTTTGTTGAAGACGAGAGAACAGTGTGGTCCAGTGCTTAGCGTCGCGGCCTCTGAATTAGACTGCCGTGGGTTCGAATCCCGCCTCCGCTCATGGATGTTTTGTGATGTCATTTAGTTTTAAGTTAATTGTTATTTAATGTAATCAAGACGCTAATGACCTAAGTTGTCGACGCGTCTATAATTTACAGTAAATAAATAAATGTTGAAGACGATATCTTTAGTGGCTGAAGGATCCAAAAAAATATTCTAGGATCGCCTTGTCTACTTTGTCAAAAACAGTATTCGATTAATAATGAATAATAATGAATAAGTATTTTTTATTTTCCCATATACGGAGTATACTTGAAGTTTTGCGCAAAAATTCGATTTTGTGAGTTGCTGCAGCCCCCCACTGGGGGCCCCTGGCTTTTTGCCAGTTTTGCAACCCTGCAGTTATGCCATCGCTGAGCCGTGAGGGAGGTTTTTAGGGTGACGGTTTATGTATACCGTATTTTGCAACCATCTACTTCGCGAAGTGCTTTTAATGATTTTTTTACAGTGTTGTAGAATTTATCGCTTGTGTTTAAATTTTTAAAAAAGTTTTCAACTAGAATACTGACATATTATGGAGTATTAGAAATACCTACCTTGTATTTTTTGATGTCCGTCTTGTGACTTCCTGTGTTTTAAGACGACGCGTTTCAGCAACGAGTTGCTATCTTCAGGTGTGGTTAAATGCCAACATTCTTAATGACAAACTAACGTTAAAATCGAACATAATTTACGACACAATAATTAACAACACACAAACACCCAATACTCATTAATCGTCTACCTAAATACACACACACTCACACGTCCATTTCATCTACCTACTATATAAATCAGATTTCGAAATTTAAATCAGTACTCCACAATCCACAACATAATACGCATGTGCTTAATATTATAACGTGTTACGGATACTCAATGTGTAATTTTTAAAAAAATTTAACCACACCTGAAAATAGCAACTCGTTGCTGAAACGCGTCGTGTTAAAACACAGGAAGTCACAAGACGGACATCGAAAAATACAAGGTATTTCAAATATTTCATAATATTCATATAGTGACTTGGAGACCCAACACTCTAAAAATGTAGAATGCTGACGTTTTAATAATTCTAAACAATTCGATAAGTTTAAATATTAAACGATGTATTAATTTGGTTTATTTTTAGGTGGAAATTTGACATACTCCATACCGTTAGGAATAGCAGATGATAAATTTACAGTCGATCCGATACGTGGAACGATATCGACCCGTGGCACTCTCGATCGCGAGTCACACGACCAATACACTGTTCCGGTGTATGTGACTGAACATGGCGGTTACGGTAGTGAAGATGGCGGCAGTGGAGGACAATTGTTCGATGTGACAACACTGGTCATTGCAATTACCGATATCAACGATTATGCTCCAGAATTTGCAGTGGGGGCTTGCTATCCACTGGCCGTGCTGGAAAATAGTGATCCTGCCGTAATACATACCGTCGTTGCAGGAGACCGGGATATTGGTGTAAATGGAGACATCAGTTACAGCATTATAGGTCAGTACCATTTTATTTAACTTTACTTGTCTGTCTGTCTGTTACAAATCTTGCATTCAAAATTCGACTAGTTCTAATTGAGCTAGAGCTTTGAAATTTTGCACACACGTGTATAAGTCTTGTGACAGTGCAATAAATCCAATATGGTGGATGTCCCCAAGATGGCGGATTACATTTTTCTTCACAACCCCCTTGGGTCTTGATATGGGTATGAAATGAAAGGGATTTACGAGTAGAATACGATGAGCTATGTGACGTCATTCTTAACCCAATATGGCGAACGCCCAAAGATGGCGGATTACCTTGGTATGGGTATAAAGTGAAAAGGTTTGACGATAAGCTATGTGACGTCATTCTAAAGATTAAAAAATAAAATTTAAAAAAAATTACAAGGAAAAGTTTTATTAAAAAAAAATGTGTACCTACCTGCTAAAATGTAAAAAAATTATTTTCATACATCTGGAAACTAAAAGCTTTGGGGCGGTCAATTGATCAAAGTAACTGTCCAATAGTGTTATGAGACCACCCCAAGGCTTTTAGTTTCCGCAGATGTATGAAAATTATTTTTTACTTTTTAGTGCATTTTTTCAAATAAAATCTTTTCTTATAATTTTTTTTAATTTTTACAATTTTGAATTTTGAACCAATCGTTACATAACATAATTTAATACATATTAATTCATTATCTGAATGTGATATGACTTTTCTGTAATTCCAAATACTTCTTATTTCTAATACCTATCATAAAAAATGTAAGTTCATCTAACTTTTAAAAGTTTCAAGAAATAATTAAGAATAATTATCTTTTGAACAAAAATCATTATACCTCCGAGAGAACTGTTGAATGTTAGATTTGATAATCATGTTTTTAATCACATCATGTATCTATTTTCCAGGTGGTAATATTGGAAATAAGTTCTCAATCGATCAGCGCACAGGTGAATTGACTGCCTCATCTTTGGACCGTGAAGACCGAAGTCGCTATTGGCTGACAGTCCAAGCTCAAGATCATGGAGTTCCGACATCACTGCGTGGTCAATGCAACATATCGATCAGTGTCGATGATCAAAACGATAACAAACCGCGGTTCGATCAGAATCAATACTCTAAAACAATACCAGAAAACATACCAGCTGATAGTTTGGTTTTAACAGTCCATGCTACTGATTTGGATCTGGGAGTCAATGGGAAGATCGTGTATTCTTTGACCAATGAATCTGATTGGTTATTTCGTATTGATAATAAATCTGGAATCATTACTACAGTTGGGTAAGTGTTAAGTTTTTAGAATTTTATTCAAAGTGCTTGTAAACTATTCTAGTAATTTAGTCCATTGAAATGTTACATTTTTTTAGGCTAAGTTTGCATTTTGGGTACGACAAGGTTTTTTTTCGTTGCGTAGGGGGTGCCTGTGTAAGTTTAAAATTAAGTTTTCGGGGTCGACGACAATCCCATTTGGTCGCCATCTTGGAAAAGAGGTGCTAACAGGTTTTGCACTATATCTGAGTAACGATGTATCTTACAGAAAATTTGTAGAGAGATTTTTTGTTTAGAATCGAATTCATTAGAGATACTTTTTGTCGTAAATTGAATAATTAAAAAGATAAGCCTTATAGAAGATAGATTTTTTTGTTTTTCTGTTAAAATTGAAAGAAAAATAAAATTATAACGCTTAAAAGAACATTTTGTGACAAATTTCTATCTTCTATAAGGCTTATCTTTTTAATTATTCAATTTACGACAAAAAGTATCTCTAGTAAAGTTGTAGAGATTTCGATTCTAAACAAAAAAACCTCTCTACAAATTTTCTGTAAGATATACCGTTACGGAGATACAGTGCAAAACTTGTTAGCACCCCTTTTTCAAGATGGTGGCCAAATGGGATGGCCGCCGACTCTTAAAACTCAATTTTAAACTTACACCGGTCCCCCTACGCCACGAAATAAAAAAAAACCTTGTCCTACCCAAAATGCAAACCTAATGCAACATTTTAATGGACTAGTTAGATTGCTTGTGTTTTATTTATTAGACGCTATAATGACCTTAGTTGTCTAGCGTCTATAATCCACACTAACTAACAGCCCTGTATTCGATGTCTGTGACTTATAGAACTTTAAATAAATATATAGACGTGTGTGTTTAGAAGAAAAATCTGCATTTATATTTGTAGTATAGGTATGGCTTTTTGTACAGTGAATCAGCACAAGAGTTGTTAGCAATCTGTATGTATATAGTATATATCTATTTAGCATAATTTAATGTGTTGTGTCACACGAAGGGCTATTCATATGCCAAAACTTAAGACAAGCTGCAGCACATTGCTGTAGCAGTCTCTCTGTATATTGTGTACACTACTCGTCAGAATTTTGCTTTTTTTCATTTTTGAAAGCCAAAACAAGAACATAAAAATATATTCTGTTAAAAGAAAAATAAAATGATGTAATAAGCCATTGTCCTGAGAGTATTCCTTCAATTATCCACGAGAGGCAGCACTTGTGGTAGGTACAAACATTATATATTCCCCATTAGTGTCGTGTCATTTTAGTGGTACAACCTAATTATTTAATTTAATTAATGATAATAATAATTTAATAATTAAGTTATACCACTAAAATGACACGACACTAATGAGGAATAAATAATGTTTGTACCTACCACAAGTGCTGCCTCTCGTGGATAATTGAATGAACTACTCTCAGGAGTCATTGTCAAATCAACTTTTTTAATAATGCTTTCTGCAACCCAGCAAATGTCTGTCTGTTGTATATCTGTATGAATGCGATATTCTCGCTTAAACTATTCAACCGATTTCCCGGACAATGCCGGGTAAAAACAAGAATAGGTTAATTGTATGTTTTTTGACCGCTGCTGTATAATGCGTCTGCGAGATTTGGTTTTATAGAGTATAGACTGTAACATATACATGTATTCAGGGGCGGACTGGACCGTGCGACTGGATGGCTCCAGCCAATGAGGCCAACCTTAATGGAGGCTAAATGGGCCACAATCCACATTATTTCAACAAATATTTTTTTCTTTTTATTTACTTTCATTATCTCAAAAAATATGATAATATGTTTTATGTTGAAGTAAAAGTCCGGCAACACATATAATAAGGGGCCAATAATATTGGCCCGTTTTTGGAATAAGGGGCCAAAAATATTGGTCCATTTTTGGAATAAAGGGGCCAAAAATATTGGTCCATTTTTGGAATAAGGGGCCAAAAATATTTGTCAATGTTTGGAATAAGGGGCCAAAAATTTTGGCCCATTTTTTTAATAAGGGGCCAAAAATATAGGTCATTTTTTGGAATAAGGGGCCAAAACTATTGACTCATTTTTGGAATAAGGGGCCAAAAATATTGGTCAATTTTTGGAATAAGGGGCCAAAAATATTGATCGCCACCGGTGCCATTCTACGCCAGTCCGTCCCTGCATGTATTGGCTCATCGGTTTCTACTTACAAACTTGATTCCTTTAAAACTCGTCTTGACTATAGAATTGTATTTATTTTTTAATGTAACTTTATATTATTGTCTGCATTAATAAAATTACTTTTTGCTAATAAATAGCTAACAAAATAAGCACTACCACTTCTGCATCAATACTGTACAACTTTCAGAATTTTTATTATTAAATACATTTTTAAACGGTTTTATTTAACATTTCACATTCCGTATACTTGTGTTTGTTTCACCCACTTTCTGTTATCAGATTGAGTTGAAATTTTTGTTTTTTGATAATAAATTGTTTTTATTCATACTTTCTTAAAAGTGTACCTAATAACATATTTTCCATGTTTTCAAAATGTAAACATACATACCCAGGATTTGGTATTTTTTTAAAACATTTAATTTTGATAAAAAAGTTACTTTGCATAGTGTTACAAAACTGTTTTCTGAGTTGGCGGAATAAATATTTATTTACAATAATTAAAAATACAATAACAATAAATGCAACAACAAAATGTCAGTTCTAACAATCAACACAAGTAAACAATAACTAAACGGTAATTAACACTTTTTATATACAATTGACTATACCAATATTTATTTTATCAGGTGTATTTATATCGCGAAACTATTTATATCACTGATCCACTTGATTGCACGACTCGGCATTGACTGATTGACTGATCGCTTCACTCACTCGTTTATATATGCTGCGTGGCTGAAGCCCAGTGCTTCTCGCGTTCTCTAGAAACTTCGCGTAGTTACTCGTTGTTCAGCAAGCAGACACCGCTTTTCAGAATTCTTGCCTGACGTTTATATACAGGGTGATCCGTAACAATTGTTAAGACGACCAAAATTCATGCCAGTCTTCCCGATGATTTGTCAATTTTGTGTGCCTTTATGTTTATTCATTTTTTTTATACACTGCGGTCTGTGTGTAGCCGATATTAAGCTATTAATAAGGACTATACACATACTTAAAAACCAACAAAATATTTTTTTACAAAAATCTGTGAAACAAATGAATTTTGTTTAATTGAATATAATTTATTGCCAAAAGATCAATATTATGTATTCAAAAATAATAAACTTATTTATTTACGAAGGGCTACAGGAATATGTTTATTATAGGATATACAATCATCCAAACGCATGAAAAGGAATAAAGTTTCTGTAAATTTTAAAAAGTTATTTTAAAAATGTTGCTAAGTTAAGAATTTTATATTTTTGAGGTACATAATTTGACTCTCATGTTTTTTAATCTAACGTATTATCTATATTTTGTTTTTTATTTTTTTCAGCCAATTCGATCGTGAACGTCAAAGCACGTATCGCTTTTTCGTCATTGCCAGAGATAGTGGCAAATACAATTCCCTCTTTCAGACCGCCGAAGTCCAGATCACCATTTCGGATGTCAACGACAACAAACCAGTATTTTCTGAATATCCTTTCATCAAACATATAAACGCTTACACTCAACCAGGACAGACGTTATTACGAATCAAAGCAAAAGATGCCGATGAAGGAACGAATGCTGAAATTCTTTACAGCTTGCCGGATGACGAAACTAATTCCCAATTTCGAATAAATCCGAACACCGGAATATTAACTACCGCTCGAAGCTTAAACAATCAAAACGGAAAAATATTTCGTATTCAAGTATTGGCAACTGATAAAGGAAATCCACCTCAAAGTACTAAAGGCTTGATTGAATTACATATGGGAGAAGCTTCTCCTGATGCACCGAAATTAAATTTTCAAAATTCTCCATACAATGCTACATTAAAAGAAAATTCTCCGTACGGAACATACGTCGTTAAAGTTTCGGCAGTCAAAAGTGATGGACGGTTACAAAATATCGTTTATTCAATCGAATCTGGTGATGACGCTAATATTTTCGATATCGATACATATTCAGGTCGAATAACTGTTAAAAACCCGGCACTGTTAGATTACGAAGTGTACACTACAATTAAATTAATCATAGAAGCAAGAACGGAGGGAAGTTTCCCAATTTATGGATACTGCGATGTAATTGTAAATTTGATTGATGAAAATGATAATTCACCTAGATTTACTCAACAACAGTACAATGCTGTTATTGAGGAAGGAAAAAATAAGGGGATTGAAGTGATTCGAGTTAAAGCAATCGATGCTGATTCTAGTGGAAATTCTCGTTTGTTGTATCACATAGTTGATGGCAATCATGATAATGCTTTTATAATTGAGCCGGCCTTTAGCGGGATTGTCAACACAAATATTGTATTGGATCGGGAGATCAGAGATGTTTACAGACTGACTGTTATAGCGACAGATGAGGGTGACTCGCAGATGACTGGAACTACAACAATTCGAATCAATATTATTGATATTAACGATAATCGACCCACATTTCCACCTCACAGTGTAATAAATATTAGTGAAGGTAAGATTTTTTTTTGTATTTTTAAAGTGAAACTTTATTAGCCTTGTTTTTTTCCGTTCGAATACGCATGTCGAACGTTACGTCACGTCCAATCAATACGTTTTCCGTATCATATAATACACGTGCGTTATTTGTTTCTTGGCACGTTCAAACGGCGTGTATTTGCATGGTTTGTTTACATCTACTTCGTCTTGAAAATGAATAGAGTACCAAGGTACTTATAATGTAGCTATTGCTATTTCATTAATATAGTATTTCGCCTGATATATGTAGTTTCAGTACAGACCGATATACGATTTAGGATAGTTTTAACGACTCTTTTTTTTTTTTGTTTCAACTACTTGTGAAATCTAAAGCTTGTCAAATTAAAATTAAGAATTTAAAAAAATCATTTATGAATAATCTTTTGGCATAATTTAATGTAAGACTAATTTTTTTTTCAGGAACTGAAGTTGGAACAGTTCTGACTTCGATTACAGCTAATGATGTTGATACAAGCCCAGCTTTAATGTACAGTTTCTCGGATAGTGATTCAAATGATGTGAAATCAATTTTCACAATCGATAGATACAGTGGAAAAATAATTCTGCAACAGAAATTGGATTTTGAAATGCAACAAGAATACGGTTTGACCGTAATGGCTTCTGATAAGATACACACGGCTCAGTCGACTTTAACAGTGAAAGTTACAGATGTAAACGATAATACTCCAATATTTGAGCAGCCAGCATATCATGCTACTCTACCAGGTAATTAACTAATGTTTTTTGAAGCTATGCTTCTATAGGCGCGTTAGACGATTTCTGGCAGGGGAAAAACTTATGGATTCGCGTCACGCGACATCCTCATAGCACACTCGTAGCTATAGATATAATATATTATAGCTATGAATGTGACGTATATATATTGGCGCACGCGCAGTGACCTATGTATAATTAATATTTGAGTTTTATAGGACATAAAAAAATAAAATGGCGTCAGATTTCAAAATGGCGGCATATGTACTTTTGTAAAAATTATCCGATCTTTTTGAAAATTGATATTTAAGAGTTTTATAGGACACAAAAAAATAAAATGGCGTCAGATTTCAAAATGGCGGCCATATGTACTTTTGTAAAAATTATCCGATCTTTTTGAAAAATAATATTTAAGAGTTTTATAGGACACAAAAAAATAAAATGGCGTTAGATTTCAAAATGGCGGCCATATGTACTTTTGTAAAAATTATCCAATCTTTTTGAAAATTGATATTTAAGAGTTTTATAGGACACAAAAAAATAAAATTGCATCCGAATTCAAAATGGCGGTCAAATAATAACTTTTCAATTGTATTGTGTATAGCTTTGATAAATTCGGTTTTATATACAATGTGTAAAAAGCATAGCTTATGTCGGGTGTCCCATGACACCTCTTGACTTTTTTTTGAACACATTAGATTATTCATTTTAATGAATACAATTTAGAAACAATAAATGTTTCAACCGAAATATTATTATAGAAAGGCAATTCGTTTATTTTTCAGAAGGGGACACAAACGCAAATGTGGAACTTTTGGCTGTGAATGCTTCAGATGCTGATAGTGGTTCGAATGCGATAATACGCTACTCCTTGTTGACACCAGTTCCGGGTTTCACAGTGTTTGAATCGACCGGTTTGGTTGTTTTTAACCGTAGCTACCTCAATTCCGTTGGAGGTACGCGGGATGTTCAGCTGGTGGTTCGAGCAACTGATCAAGGAAAGCCTCATCTTAGTGCAGTGGCGCCTGTAAAAGTACATTTTGGTTCAGTTGGTAGATTGAAGTCAGGAGATGGCAAGAACATGTTCAGGTAAAGCTACAGTTTTCGATTCTTTAGATGTTGAAAAATGTTCATAATATTAGCTCTGCTCTTTTTATTTTGCGTCGGAAAATTTTAAAAATTCTTGACGATTTATTCTCCTGTCTGTATCTATAGCTAAAAACCGTCAACAACGTTTTTAGCTGAATCTATTCGTGTGTAAATATTGAAAATAAAATTTTATTAACAACTGTCTTATTTTTACAGAGTACAACTTCCTGAAAATTCTGAAAGAGGCACAGTGGTGATAGACATTGGAACTGCAAATGGTAAAGACGAGGATTTACAACGTCAAGATTTTAACATAGTTGACGGAGATGAAGACGGTTTATTTGAAGTGAATAATCCAGGAGGAGTTGTAATTTTAATAAAACCTTTAGATCGAGAAGCACAAAGTTCCTATATGTTACGTTTAGCACACGGAGATCGTAGGTGGTCACGACACGATGTAAATTCATCAACTATAGTGGTTTACTTGAATGTTGAAGATGTAAACGATAACGCACCAAAATTTGAACGTTCTGAATATGAAATCAATGTCAGTGAAGGAGTGTCAATAAGGAGTTTGGTTTATACATTTAACGCAATCGACGCTGACTTACCAGGAAGTAATAATAGTAAAGTTGTTTACGATATTACGTCTGGAAATGATTTATATTTATTCAAAATTGGACGTGAAACTGGAGAACTTATTGTAAATAATAGTCTTGATTACGATACAGGAACTGTTAGACATGCTTTGATCATAAGAGCATGTGATGAAACAGAAATTCCCCTATGTTCTTTTTCTACATTGGTCATTAATACTCAAGATGAAAATGATAATGCACCTCATTTTCCTGTAAGTGAATATTTGGAATTTGTTGGTGAAAATGAACCAATTGGTACAGAGATTTTTACGGCACGTGCAACCGATTTGGATAAAGGAAAATACGGTGTGATTAATTACACTATTGTTTCTTCCGGTTATGTTGACACTGATGACTCGTGGAAACTGTTTAAAGTAGATTCAAGTACCGGTTTAATAACTACAAATTCGGTGTTCGATTATGAACGACACAACAGATATATATTTGTATTGCGGGCAAGCGATGTCGGTGATAAAAAAGCAGATGTCAAAGTGCGCATTGAAATCGAAAGCCGCGACGAATTCTATCCCCAGTTCACTGAACGTAGTTATCACTTTGTATTGGGAACTCCAACATCTGGATATCTTCCGGTAGGATATATTGTTGGACATATTACAGCCACAGATCGTGACAAAGGCCCTGATGGAAGAGTAGTTTACCAATTAACAAAACCGGACCCTTATTTTAAAATGAATCGTACAACAGGAGCTCTTATTGTTAAAAAGAAACTAGATAATGCAGACTCGGCTTTAGAAGTTGGAAGAAGAATTGATTTGGATGTGACTGCGAGCAGCGGACGGCAGGATTCTTTGAAAAACACTACAACTGTGGAAATAGTACTCGATCCATTGGCTGATCCTGGCACCAATTTCGCTATTCCATCTCACGGTAACAACACTACAATTAGTATCGCAAATGGAGGATTAGCCGATTGGGCATTAGGATTATTGATTTCATTAATAATTGTTATTTTTGCATTCGGAGCTGTATTTTTATTCCTTCACATACGTAACAGAAGACATAAGAAAATTAATAAACCTACGCTAAGTAGTGAAAATGTTACAAACACAAATAATTATGTAGATCCTTCTGCTTTTGATACGATTCCAATCCGCGGCGGAAGCAGTGTTGTTGCCAATGCTTCTAATCAGTTTGCACCTCCGAAATACGATGAAATACCTCCATATGGGGCAGCACATCCGGCCAGTTCAAATTCAGGAGCTGCCACAACTTCTGAACTGAGTGGTTCAGAACAGAGTGGATCTAGCGGTCGAGGTTCTGCTGAAGACGATGGAGAGGACGAAGAAATTCGAATGATAAACGAAGGGCCACTGCAAAGAGATTCGGGAATACACAGACAGAATGACGATGGGGATAATATATCTGACATATCTGTACACAATACACAAGAATATTTGGCCAGATTGGGTATAGTAGACAGTGCAACGAATCAGAACTCTTCTGCGTCAAGAAGATGTTCTGAAACTCTAGGAGCTGGTAGCAGCAAAGACGTTCTGTTACATCACCAAATACCTATTGATTCGTTGCATATGTTCGATGAAGAAGCAGCTGGAGAATCGGATATAACTAACTTAATTTACGCCAAATTGAACGAAGTGGCCGGCGGTAGCGACCATGCCAGCAGCACGGACGAAGCGGGAGCCGGCATAAGTTTGGGCGCCGCAATGGATCACGTCATGATGGGCGGATTTGGGTCAGAAGGAAGTGGAGGCGGCACGCATCATCAGCCATCAATGAATGGCTCTTTGAGTTCGATAGTTCATAGTGAAGAAGAACTGACTGGGAGTTATAATTGGGACTATTTATTAGACTGGGGACCGCAATATCAACCGTTAGCTCATGTGTTTAGTGAAATAGCACGATTAAAAGACGATACAGCTTCAGTACAAAGTGCTACGAGCGGGACTTCAAGTGTTAAAAGTAAAAGTTCTGTACCTCCACCTGTAGCTAAGAACATTCCTCCGCCGTTATTAACTAACGTGGCTCCTCGATCTATACCGGTGCCTATATTATCATCTCGAGGTGGTTCGAGCCACCATTCGAGTTTGGGCCATGGACAGATGCTGCTGTTACCACGCTCTCCCATCAATCATGATGCGACTGGCACTGGCTTTGGTACGTCAGCCGCGATGTCGCCTAGCTTTTCGCCATCTTTGTCGCCTTTAGCGACGAAATCACCGTCGATATCACCACTGGTCACTCCAGGATTACCGACCGCACATCATGTAATATCCTTACCGAGGCATCCTCCACAAAGAAGTGGGAAAAATTCAAATGCAATGGACACAGAACTTAGAATATGATAATAATGAGTGACAGATTATTTAGTGTATATATAGAAACATTTTATTAATTTTGAAAATAATAAATATTTTTTTTTGAAGACTGTGTCAATCATCTTGTAAATAAAAAAAAACTTTACTATGTAAAATGTTTTTAAATTAAAAGTGTCATTAGTTTTTTAAACAAGTTTAATATAGATTCTCTAAAAGAGAATTATAAATATTTTGTGCCAAAAATTGTAGTTATTTATTGCAAAATGTGTGCCTACGTTTTATTTAAGTTGAAATTTAAAAAGAGATGATATTATTTGTATACTTTATGCTTTCCACAATAGATGAAACAGATGAAAGATACTGACAGATTTTTTATACGTATTATGTGCAATTAAATTAGCGGCCGTTATCGAAAATTACAAATACAGTGTAACCTTAATATAACGAGCCTCAATATAACGATTTCCTCGATTTAACAAGTTTTTCAAACTAGAACTAGAACTGCCCGTAAGAGCTAATGCAAAATATACCTTTACATTACGAATACATTTGTCAAAAACCTCTTTATAACGAATTTTCAATCATTGCAAAATATAAATAGAAAGTATTATTTACCTCTATATGACCATTACATAACGTATCCTATCAATTATTCACACTCAATTCCACAATAATTCATATCTCGACAGGTTCAGACACTTTAAATTTTTTGTAAGACAATCATTGTTGTTTGATGCTAAGTAATGTAAACATTGCTGTTTGTCACTGTTGGTAGTTTTAAAGTTGCAATGGTTGAGAAACCTTGTTAAAACGAATCGTGGTCCAACCTAACCTCTATAAAACAAACCTCATTGTAACAAATTAGTTGGTATAACGAATATTTTCTAATTCCCTTCAGTTTTGTAATATCGAGGTTGCACTCTATATTGTTTTTACAATGGTAGATTCAGATATTATAAATTATAGACGCTCGACGACTGTTTATAAGCTGCTATTTTTTACTACAGCAATGTATTAAACTGTGTTTTAAAATTCAACATTGGTAGTCAATAATAATTAATGTTCAATAGTATAATTAATAATAAATTGGGTACCTACCTAATGAAATTCACAGACGCTAATGATCTCTGTTGTTGAGAGTTTATAATCCAAAATCTATATAATATAATTTCAGTGACGAAATGTTAGCGACTTATATACACTGACCGGTAAAAAAAAACCGGCCATTTTTTTTAAAAAGTCCCCCTAACCGCATATTTCATTTCCACAAAGGAGCTTAGCTGTTTTTTCTTCGTTATTAATGCTTCTAGATGGGTATTTCATTTCATAAATACCTTTAGTTTTAATTTGAATAGCTTAAAATCATTTTCATTTTTCAACCATATTCTGATATATTGATAAAACTGTTTTTTACGACAACTCAACGAGGTAATTCAAGAAGAACCTACACGTTATTAAAAATTTCTGGAGTCTATTAAAAACAGCCCACCTTAATTTTTTACAACTAAGACAAAAATCGTATTTGCATTGTTTCTGTTACTTTTTCGAATTAAATTTTTTTTGTGGTCTCTTTTCAGCTAATTTACGCATTCCATATTAACAAAAAATGATTCTTTAACCTACTATCAATATCTAGTAAAATTCAATATTTCAGTAGGTACTTTTGTGAAATATTTCAGGGTGGCCGGCTTTTTTTGGCGGTCAGTGTATATATAAAGTGAAAATAAAAGTTAAGCAAGGTTTATGACACAGTTTAGAACAGGGATGGCGAACCTATGGCACGCGTGCCATAGGTGTATAATATTGTGATAATATCCTTTAGTAATAAAATTAATTCACTGTATAAAATATTATAGTATTCAGCTGTCTCCACTTCTGCTGACGTGTATACCTAAGATTAAGCATAATTTTCATTTTCATTTACCCACAAAACCAACCAGACAAAATCGAATAGAGGGACGAATCAGTGTAGATTTAAAATTATTCAGTGCACTAACCGAAAATAATACAACTAAATTTTTCATTCTTATATTTATATGAGCAGTTTTTTACTTTTTAATATTATTAAAGAACCGAACTAAAAAAATTTGTGTATCGTTTATCTGTTTTAAAAGGGTTTTTTATTAGTTATTTTTTAACTAAAATAATATTCTGAACTAAACTTTTTAAAATATATTTGGCTGTGTGTTGTTCGTAAACATATTACAGAAATCCTGCTTATTGTATGCGTTTTATAGTAGATTGTATATCTACATGCGTAATAGGCTATCTTACTGATGAGTGATGACAGTATGTAAAAACGAGCAATATCGAGTTTTTACAGTCACACGAGTCATAATAATAATTACGCACAAGATATAATTGTATTTTTTGCCAGACCCACTACAAAATACCTACTTTTCAGTTTTCACTTCATTTTCAAAAAATGTTGACAGTTCATTTTAGTCGTCATCTTTACTTTTACAGTATGCCTTGAAGGTCGTGAGTATGCAATCCCAGGCGCACGCAGGCGAATAGAGCGAATAAACAGAAGTTGCTATGGCAACCGTTCATTTACTGCACTAATTCCTATGTAATGGAAACACTTTTGCACGCCTGCCTGTTAAATTACCCAATACAGGCTGGTATATATGCATCGAAAGTAGCCATTTTGTAGTGGGTATGGAAAAAAATAAATTACATTTATTATTGTAGGTATGTTGTTTAATTAACATACCTACTCCACTGTCTTTTAGTAATACGAATTAAAAAGGTGCTCCTCAAATGTTCTGTAAATATACGTAAATTACTGTATTATGTTTAATATTTAATAAAATTGTACAGAGAATGCAACTCTTCTATAATTTTTATAGTAGACAAAAAATAATTTACAAAAATATCATTTCAAAAAAGGTACCCATCCACTTTGTTGAAATTGTGCATATTAATTAGTATTGTCCTAATTTTTAAGTAGTGTAATATTTTGTCGAATACATTGTAAAAATTGTACAAAGTTAAATAAAACAAAAATAAACATTTTTATTAAAATTAAAATGTGTTTTTGTATATTAAAAGCTTACTAATATCGCCTGTGGTCGAAATTCGACCAGTTGTTTCACATAATTAATTGGAATTTATTTGCCCCCTCCCCGCGAGAAATTCAACAAGTGCGAAACGATCATACTGATCAAGGTCGATTCTTAATGATTGAGGTCGATTCTTAATGACCAGTAAGAATCGACCTCGATCATTAAGAATCGACCTCGATCACAAAGAATCGACCTCGATCATTAGGAATCGACCTCGATCATTAGGAATCGACCTCGATCATTAAGAATCGACCTCGATCATTAAGAATCGACCTCGATCATTAAGAATCGACCTTGATCATTAGGAATCGACCTCGATCAGTAAGAATCGACCTCGATCATTAAAAATCGACCTCGATCATTTAGAATCGACCTCGATCATTAAGAATCGCCCTCGATCACAAAGAATCGAACTCGATCATTAAGAATCGACCTCGATCATTAAGAATCGACCTCGATCATTAAGAATCGACCTCGATCAGTGGGAATCGACCTTGATCATTAAAAGTCGACCTCGATCAGTAAGAATCGACCTCGATCATTAAAAATCGACCTCGATCATTAAGAATCGACCTCGATCATTAAGAATCGACCTTGATCATTAAGAATCGACCTCGATCATTAGGAATCGACCTCGATCATTAGGAATCGACCTCGATCATTAAGAATCGACCTCGATCATTAAAAATCGGCCTCAATCATTAATAATCGACCTCGATCAGTAAGAATCGACCTCGATCATTAAAAATTGACCTCGATCATTTAGAATCGACCTCGATCATTAAGAATCGACCTCGATCATTAAGAATCAACCTCGATCATTAAGAATTGCTGGGATCAATTAACGGCACACCATTGTATTTCTGTTAGCAAATGTAGTTGTCGTCAAGTTAAATTTCCCTTCGTGTTATGACACTGACGCAGTAGCCGACACTAATATAGTCCCAGAGCCGACCGTGTGAATCTCCCCGGTATAAAATAATAAGATGAGTGTCGTATCAGATGAAAGAGCGTTAAAATCCTTACACAAAAAGTACAATTTGCCACCCGTCATCCTGGCGGGGGCCGCTGGCCACCCCTTTAAAAATTGAAAATTTTGACGCTTTTTCATCTGATATGACACTCATTTTATTACTTTGTCCCGGGAGGCTTTTGTCAAAAATTTCTATTTTCAAAGGGGCGGCCAGCGGTTCCCGCCAGGATGACGGGTGGTAAATTGTACTTTTTGTGTAAGGATTTTGACGCTCTTTCATCTGATACGACACTCATCTTATTACTTTATCCCGGGAGGCTTTTGTCAAAAATTTCTATTTTCAAAGGGGCGGTCAGCGGTCCTCGCTAGGATGACGGGTGACAAATTGTACTTTTTGTGTAAGGATTTTGACGCTCTTTCATCTGATACGACACTTATCTTATTACTTTGTCCCGGGAGGCTTTTGTCAAAAATTTCTATTTTCAAAGGAGCGGCCAGCGGTTCCCGCCAGGATGACGGGTGGCAAATTGTACTTTTTGTGTAAGGATTTTGACGCTCTTTCATCTGATATGACACTCATCTCATTACTTTGTCCCGGGAGGCTTTTATCAAAAATTTCTATTTTCAAAGGAGCGGCCAGCGGCCCTCGCTAGAATGACGGGTGACAAATTGTACTTTTTGTGTAAGGATTTTGATGCTCTTTCATCTGATATGACACTCATCTTATTATTTTATACCGGGGAGTTTCACACGGTCGGCTCTCCTACTATCATTTTACTTCAAGGAACATTCGATTTTTCATAGTGGATATTTTAACTTGACGCGCGTTTCTTATCTCTTATTTTGAAAGTTTTTCCTTAAAATAATTTTTGACATTTTTCCACTTGCTGGAAAAATAATCCGCCCAACTTTCAGTTCCTTCATCATCTATATTTTCAATACTGTCATCTCCTTCATTGTTTAACCATTTACTTTTAATAAAGTCAGCACATCTTTCGCCAGCTAAATAAGCAGGAGCCTGTGTATTTCCTGAAGGTTGTTCTGGATAAATTGAAGCATCGGCAACGCGCAGTCGTTTTACACCAATCACCCGGAGTTTATTGTCGACGACGGCATTACCTAAAAAAATCATTATTGGTGAATTTCTGGAGTAAACAGCTTATTGGCAGTTGATTCGAACAATAGGTGGCAATATGACCAATGTTCTAAGCGAGATGAACTTGTAATTTTAATAGGTCAATGCTCTGACCTTTGAAGATACAACTGTGGACTTGTGTAAGGCTTTGACGGCTCTAGCGGCCATATTTGTTTTTGAGATCGTTCGCTTAGAATTAATTTCAGCGAACGACTGTAGAGGTAATCTGTTTTGAATTTAATCGCGAATAGAATATGAATTGATTCATCGCTTGGCTAATATGGCACTGGGAACATGATTAAATACTACAAATATTATAAATGAGCAAGTTTGGATGTTTGGATGAATGTTTGTTACTTAATTACGCTGTAACGGCTAAACAGATCTGAATGAAATTATGCATGCAGGTAATTTATGACTCGTATTAACACATAGGCTACTTTTTATCCCGGCCTAAATTTAGTAGTTTCCGAAGGAATACACCGATTTCGTGGTTTTTCATAAGAGTGTTTATTTTTTGCAAATATTTAATAGGTGGGAAGTATAGAACTGGTCATCAGTCGAATTTTTTATTATCTTATTACCATTATTTTCAGTGCCCATTGCACATGTTCCGGTTTGATGATTTTCAGCATTTCCATTTCGTTTGATGGCGCATCTCCAATAGTCATCTGAATCGTACTCGTAATTCTCACACCCATTTACAGGAGCATCCGTAAGAACAAATTTACCCTCGGCTGCTTTTGTTTTAGCTAATTTTTGGGCAATTCTGAAATATTTTAAATTAAAACGTGTTTAATAATAGCGTTAAGAAGAAAATTTAAAAACTAAACAAATTAATATAATAATAATATTTATTTGTAATAACTTACCGAATCCCCTCTAAAAGTATTTCGATATCGGTAGGGTCACTGAATTGTCCAGTTTTAATTTTTGGATAACTCCCTGGAATCGGACTTTTCAACTCTATGTAGCCTCTTGATCTTGGCTTAGCTACTACAGGTCTTAAACTGTAAATAAAAATACATAAACGGACAAATAATAAACTATGGAACAAGTATATGTTATTTAAAGACAAAAAAACATTAATTTGCTATAAATTAATGTTTTTCGATGAATACAGGTCTCAGAGATTTTACTGGCGTTTAAACATGTTTTTTCAGGTACTTATTTTAACCATTTTTTCAAAATAATATAATTGGCTTAAATATGATCTCTGGGAAATAATAAAAAAACGTACGCTGAAAATGGTTTGGAATCCAGGCCATGGCCGTAGATTATTTACTTAATTTACATATGTTAGTAAGTAAATTAAGTAAATTAGTTGCAAGATTAACAAAGGTTTAAAGAAAAAAGAGCAGTATAAATTCAGACTTAAAAAAGTTACAAACCTGATAAATTCCTCAAAGGCACCTTGTTCAT
The DNA here is from genome assembly GCA_039654895.1 of Mongoloraphidia duomilia. Classification (NCBI taxonomy): domain Eukaryota; kingdom Metazoa; phylum Arthropoda; class Insecta; order Raphidioptera; family Raphidiidae; genus Mongoloraphidia; species Mongoloraphidia duomilia. The sequence continues at coordinate 47,722,132 of CM077520.1, read as the reverse complement.
TTAAGCTTCCAGTTTTGGAGCAATTTGCCAATAATCCAATTCCAAAGAACTGTATATCCGGATCTTCATTGGAATAAGATGATTTGACAAATCCAACAAACTAATAAATTGGAGGAAACTGTATGATTTAAGATTTTGAATTAATATATTTTATAATAAGTTTTGAAAATTACCTGAGTAAAGCCAGAAGAGGTCAACGGTCCTTCTCTGTGAAGAAGAAACTCTTTCAAGGATTCAATATTCATTCTGTTATGTAAACTCCCATCGTCTTCATCTAGAATACATTTTGGTATTTGATTTAAATTTATTAGAAAATGAAGTTTAATAATTTTGTTCCAGATATTAATTAAAGTTTATAAGTAATTCAAATTGATTCTGCGTGGATATATCAACTAGTATAAAAAAATTATATTTGTTTTACCTCGTTTTGATCCATTATTTGTATCTTCGACAATGCGATAAAAGACGTCATATGAAACGTGATTTTGAAGATTTTTTCCAACTCCTGGTCTATCCAATATAACAGGAATACCTGGAAATATTTAAATTATATCGATGTTGATTAAACAAAATTTAAAAAAAATGGTTTCGGTGTAAATTTTATATCACTTGTAGGTATACTATTGGAAAATCAAGGTAGAATTCCATCTAGAAAGTAGAAATCATACAGAATCATATCAATTGGCGTTTTCGGTTGGATTAATAGGTTCGTAGATACATACCCAGAGATTTCTTAATAGATTTTTTGTGGATTTCTAGTTAAGAAATTGATATAAATTTTCACACTACTAAAAAAATGCAGGCGTGAATTAAGAGAAGTCCATTTGGCTCAACGAGGAATTATTGCAATAGTTTTTCGTTGATTCAACTGGATTTTTTGTATTCCTATCTAGATATTTTGAAGAAAAACTTCATTGGCAGTACTGTCTCGACGATTTGAAGGATAAAATGCTGGGTTGAAACGGAAATGTGGTGACGCAAATTACCATAACAACCCTAAATAAATCAATTGTAGTCATGGCTCATTCTGATCCAATCATTTTAATGGAAGTGTTGTGACGCGAATCACCATAACATTATAATAATCAATTTACCAATGGAAGTTTTACTTCGGTCGTGTGTGCTGCAACACATACCTTTTTTCATTAGCGGAAATTATTTACTATTAAATAAATAATAATATAATACACTATGCTTTTACCAACAGATTTAAGATGTTCTTTGGGACCAATTCCAGATTGAAGTAAAATTTGCGGTGATGCAATAGTTCCTGCACTTAAAATTACTTCTTTTTTGGCTTTCACATCAAAAATGCGTCCTTCTTTTTCATATTGCACTCCGGTTACTTTTTTAGTAGTTTCATTCATTAAGACTTTATGAACCTGAAAAGTAAAGAAGGTATTAGAGAATGGAAATGATATTAAAGTAATCAATGATCTAAATCTATTATTTGAAAATTTACATTTGCGTAAGTTCTAATGGTCAAATTGGGTCTGTCGAGAATGTTGTAGAGAAATGCTCTTGACGCCGTCAATCTTGTCCCATCGCGTACTGTAGCTTGGCACAAAGAAAATCCAATCTCTCCTTTTCCGTTGAGGTCAACACGTATCGGATAACCGAGTTGTTCGGCAGCATTCAGGAAGTCGTTGATTATATCTGGCTGTTCGTTAAATATGGACACTGTCAGTGGACCTCCAGTGCTATGATATTCTTCCTGATAACGATTTGATTATATTAATTACGTACCATATCAATAAATAGGTTGCTCGAATAAGAACGTGGTGGTATGATATAAGTTGACATAATAAATTGCCTATCTATCAATCTATCTAGGTCGAATACAAAAAAAGGTGTTTACACTCAGAATTGTTATTAGACAGATTAGATCCTTAAATCATTAATAAAACATTTAAAACCTTTAAAACTTTATCCCAAATTTCTCAAAACCAGATGCAAAAAAATTGCCATCGCAATAAAAAGTGTGGAACCTTTGGTGTAATGATACAAAATGTTATAATTACCATAAAACACCAAACCATAATAAAAACTCTCGACGTACGTTTCGCCAACCAAGTTGGCATCATCAGGAGATGATTAAAACATCTCCTGATGATGCCAACTTGGTTGGCGAAATGTACGTCGAGAGTTTTTATTATAGGCTTGGTATTTTGTGGTAATTATAACATTTTGAATTGCCATCGCATCATTCCTAGATCTTACCCAATTGAAATTATATAAGCGCAGTTGCAAAAAAGAACAGATTATATAATATATACTTATATTTTGAAAAATCTTTATCCGCAGTTTCACTTGCCTTAAGGTCAGTTTTATGAGTACCTACTGCTCACTTCCTTTTAGTAGAAGCGCGATAATTTATATCCTATCTTACTATGGTGAAAGTAAGATCAAAATAGGTTTAGTAGATTGTGTTTGAGTTAACCCGGAACAAACAAACTGATGAACAGACGGACAGACAAAAATTATGAAAATGGCTAAAACGGGTATAATATATCGAAGTTTCGTTAAACTTACAATTACAGACAAAGTTACGATTTTATTAAAGAGAAACTTTATTAGCCTCGTTTTTTTCTGTTCGGTTACGCATGTCGAACGTCATGTCACATCACGTCACGTTCAATCGAAGTGATCGACCAGACCAGTACTCATCGAAAAGCAGCGACAGTTATGTACATAGCTATGTATGTCTACATAACTAATATCGTACGAATATTCAGTCGAAGAGCACACCAAATATCCATTAACCACCAACGATAGAATCTGGATTAATAATGAATTGGTGCTAGGCCCAAATACCCTTAGCTGTTGGTGGTCTTTAAAACACAATTTAATTTAATTTAGAATCTGGATTCTTGCTTTCGTCTTCATACTGATCAGGGTTCAAATTAGAATACCAAAACCACGTAAATAAAACTATATACGTTCGGCGATTTCGGGTTAAAAGCGTTTAGGATTATGGCAAAAAGTTTCACTTGCACCGTGGTTTCTTAACTCACGTCGGCATAAGGAGTTCCGATGTTTAGATTGTCTTCGGATTTTTTGTAATATTTCAGGACAGTTTCGTAGTCCCATCCTTTGAGTCCCAACTTTGTTAATGTTTCATAATCATGCTTGTGTCCTCGCATGTAAATCATGGCATTTAATACAGTTGTTCCACCCATTACTTTGCCTGTTTTAAAAAAGGAGAAATAAAATTATATTTTGTCTGATACGAAATTTCAACTTTCTATTTCAATTAAATTGCTAATAAAAACTAAGCATTCTTTGAATAACTGTTATTATTAGGCTGATCCGGGACATTCCGTCCGGGTGTCAAGGGGGGGCGGTGAACATGGGCACCAACCGAGAAAAAATAACAAATATATAATAAAAATTTAATGTGAAAATTTCAAAAACCTATTTTTTATAATATGGATTATGTAAGGGGAAACAACAAATAAATAAATCGGAAACTTACCTCTAGGGTACGAACAAGTTCCCTTATTAAGACAAGCATTGGGTTCAGGTTCAGTTGGATAATTCCAATCGATGCTAGTGCCCATCCAGTTGTAAAATGTCGACGGCAACATCATGTAAGTAGGTGCTGGACCACCGGCTTCTAAAAGTAATACTTTCCATTCTGGAACTTCCGACAGTCGAGCTGCAACCGCTGATCCACCAGCTCCAGCTCCCACCACAATGAAATCGAATTCTTCATTCTAGAAGAACATAATTTTTTTAATGATCACTACATTTTTTCGTAGTTTTATAGAGTGCATTAATTTACAGAGGTTCGTGTAATTTAATTTGAAAGATTAGAATATCAATATTGGTGAAGTAAATCGAAATTTTCAATGAAACACAGTTAAAAAACTAGTCTTTACCTGTACCTTCGCGGGCTTCGATCGCGTTAATGTCGGTTTTGACAAAAAAATTACCTTAACCCGATCGTAACCTGATAAAAAGTACCCTATGGTACCAATTTCAAGTTTCACCAAATCGGTATAACTTTTTTAGTAGGGCTGGTAAAATAAATTCTGGAAACTGTTTTTCCGTCTACGTTTCATACAAAGTTTTCAAAAATCACGATAAAATATCAAGAAAATGAAATTATAGAGAGAGATTTAGATAGTATTATTTTAAATATTAATATTGATATTGCTTGATTTAGTCATATTTTATTTAATTTTGTTTCACTTGATCATTACAATTTTACGGCCAGTTACAAATACGAGGGTCAAGCTTATTCTTAAGAACTTTTAAACATGACGTCAACTATTAAATTTATCGAAATTAGGAGAGGGATTCTCTGTGGCAAAGGATCAAATAAATTGCAATACTGATGATTAAAATTGCAATTTATTTGATCCTTTGTCACAGAGACTTCCTCTCCTAATTTCAATCATTATCTACGGACCATCATATCTCTATATCATAGAGCTTTTTAACTTTAAATTTATCACGGCCTCGAACTAAAAAGTTAAGACATCACCATTTCAGGTTGTCTTGAAAAAGAATGACTGAAAAATTTACCTGGTCATCACAAGTTTGGCATCTTAAAGGATCGACTATATCACATTGTGATCTGATGTATTGTTCGACCGTTGACATGAACTGTATGTAAGGTTCTCCACCGCAAGTTGCGCCTAGAAGATAGTCTTCAGTTTCGGCGCATTGGCAAGTCGGTCCTGGAGATCCTAAAATGTCTACGTCATTTTTTGATGGATATATATCAAAAGGTGGAGGCAATGCTGACGAGTGCAATGCTAATATGATTAGAAAAAATGATCTGTAAATAGAAAAATAAAAAAAATGTTACATGCCATCCAAAATTTAAGCTAAAAATATAAAAATACACCACGTGTGCGAGTTAATTGTTACATTATAGTTAAATGATATTAGTTTTTCTTTCCATCCTTCACTTTAGGGTAAATAATCCTATAATATGATAAACACAAAAAAAATAAGGAAAACATATACAGGGATAGAAGAAATTGTGTTTTAAAGACCACCAACAGCTAAGGTTATTTGGGCCTAGCACCAATTCATATTTTCAATTCATTATTTTTTTTTAATAATAAATTGAAAATCCAATTGACACTTTTACCAGCTCTCGGGCTAGAACCCAGGAACTGGGGACTCGTAATAGAGGAACCATAGCAACGCCTTGTAAACAACAGCATTGCTACACGCTCGGCTATTTTCAAGCCCAGGGATAGAAGAAACCAACACTGGTGCAATAGCAGCGCAAACAAACACAGGAAAATTTAGTTGTTCAACAATATAATTATTTCTATATTCACTTCCTGGTAATAATTCACGCACCACATAGTTTTTCTGTTTTAGTTTTAGTATCGAAGGAACTTAGATAAATTAAAATAAAATCAAACGATTTTTATCCCCTTATATTTTATTTATTTATTGTGGATTATAGACGCGTTGACATCTTAGGTCATTAGCATCTTAATAACATTAAATAACAAATTACTTAAACTAAATGACATCACAAAACATTCATGAGCAGAGGTGGGATTCGAACCCACGATAGTCAATCTAATAGGCCGCTACGCTAACCATTAGACCTCCTATCCCCTTACATCCACAACATATTCACATAACAATTAAGTAGTGAATATTATATCAGACAGCTCAAGGCTGCCATGTTTTGTAGGCTATATTTAAGAAAAAATCAAATGTCACTGTCGGGACTTGAACCCGAAATTCGCAGCTTCCGGCTGGATAAGTAACCAATTACTCCACAGTGCTCGAAAGTAGAATCAGTTCTTTTGAATGTTTGATTTTATCATTTATTTAATAATTACTTTCCACAGAAACTCAAACCTTGTGTTTGTTTATTGAAGGAACTATTGAACTAGAAGCACATTTAGTTTTCTGATGAAACCAAGGTAAGTTTTGAAATCATCAGATGAACGCAGTATGACCTGGAGTGGAGATACACTTGCTATTAGTATTATCTCTGCAAGGGAATTATATTTTGGTATTCTGGGAAGGAACTTGCTTCGACACCCGCACAGAGTTGCAGAGCAGGCAGCAATCTATCTGCAGACCTTCGCGGGTTTCGCCATACTCGACGACCATCTGATGGTTTCAAGGTTATCCTGGTTTCATCAAAAAAACAAAATGCTTCCAGTCAAATTATTTCTTCATTCAGGAATGGCATCACATTATGTCTAAGGAAAATTAATAATGTCTCTCTAAAAAACTTTAATTTAATTTTTCGTTTAGTTTGATAATAAATTTTTATATATTTCAAAATTCAAGTGGTTATTATCAGAAAAAGAATGAAATAACATTTCGATTTATAAATGTATTTATTTTTTACTTACGGAATGCAAAACATTATAGAAAATCACTTGGAAAAAAAGTCAAAAATACACTAAAAATATATTTTAATTAAGTAGGTACATTGAATATTACATGAATCTATTCGAAAATTCAAATATATTTTGAAATTGTCAGTATTTATAGTGCAATTGGGAAGAAATAATGTTGCATTTGTGTAAATATTTTTTTTTAAATTATTCAGTTATGTACACAGCTATGTTTCACATTCCATACTCGTGCAAATAATTTTCCATCGTGTTGCTATATTTAATAAAAAATTTCCATTTTTTTAACTTCCCATTGGAAGTTATTGTAATGGGTCCGAAAATCGAAATCAAAATGAATAACAAATTTTTATGTTTCATGGTCACTACATTATTTTTACACTATTTTTAGAAAGATGTCTGTGTGTGTATGTGTGTGTGTACGTATGTGTCCATTTCTTTCTAAGACGAAATCTCGAGAATGCAAAATGATATCGACTACGTTAGGGTGCCAATAGTCAATCGAGGCGTACTATTAACGTCATTTTGATCCGACATAAATTTTATAAAAATCGGTTTAGCCGTTTTTTTTTTTTAATTATTGTTAAAAATAAATAATAATTATGTTTTAATGATTACTTTTCTGTGTAATATCTAATTTAATTATTATTATTAAATATTTATCAAACTGGGAAGTTCGTCGTGTGGACCTCAAGGGTCGCACTTTAGTCCTAATAAACGACCCACCTCACGGCTTGTTAAATTTTAATGTTAGCGAACTAATAAATTAAAAAAACGGACAAGTATTTAAATAAAATTTTAGCCCTATATGCATTTTAAAAAGCGACATAATGATCTTTAAATAAAATAAAATAAAAACATAAAATTTTAGGGATAGTTAAATTTAAATTTATTTTATTTCGAAAATAAGTACTATAGCGACACCTATTTGTAGAGCCGATAACTTAATACACAGTCACATAAATGTCTCTAGAAGATCTCTCTGTGGTAACGTTGATACATTTGAACTAACTTTCAACAGATGTCAGTAACAAACCAAGGTTCGTGTCTGCGGTTTATTAATGTCAAAAATGAATTTAATATTCTTGACTTCTGAGCTCAACAGGTGATTTGGCCTAAAAATATACTTTTTTGGTGACGTGTGCGTATACTAAATAAATATTATTTTATTTATTTGTTGTTTATTATATATTTTTTAGAAATTGTAGATTTGAACTTCCATAACCTTAAAAGCATTTGCATTTTTTATTTTTAGAAACCTATATTACCATTTTTTTCTTTTAAATTTTTAAAACATTGTGTTACAATGAGTGATGTTGTTATAATTTCTGCTTGCAGAACACCAATAGGTAAGTAAATCGTTGATTTTCGATCTTTTTAAATCTGAAGAAACCTCTGTGAGGACGTTTTTGTCTGCTAGAAAAAAAATTGTATTTATATATATCTATTTTGCTTTTAGGGTCGTTTTGTGGTGCTTTATCAACAGTTCCAGCTCATGATTTGGGTAGTACTGTAATCACTGAAGCCTTAAAAAGGGTTAACATTTTGCCATGTGATGTCTCTGAAGTTATTTTAGGCCAGGCTAGTATTTGAATTTTAATAGAAGTAGAACTTTTTTATGCCGCGGGTGTGATTTCATTTGAATGGAGCGACGCGTCTTTACATATCTATAAGAATACTGTTACACAGTGTACGTGTGTGTGAATTGTCATGGGATTTCCCGCCGTTTTCGGGGCGAAGGGAGGGGGGTTATAAGTACACTATGTTACGTGTGTGTGTGTGTAAACATCTATGTATTGCTGTTTCAATACTTTCAAAGGCAGAGAGTTTCTCGCGGGGGGAAGGGGGGGGGGGGTTAATAAATCATTAATTCTTATCTCTGGACCTACTGAACCGATTCTAAAAATTCTTTCACTAATTATTTTCGTAGGGGGAGAATTTCTCGATGGGGGGTAGTAATAAATAATAAATTCTTATCTCTAGAACTACTGAACCGATTCTAAAAATTCTTTCTCTAATTTAATCTTCGTAGGGGGTGGGGTAATAAATCATAAATTCTTATCTATAGAACTACTGAACCGATTCTAAAAATTCTTTCACTAAGAATTGACCTTGATTATTAAATTATCTACTGATCCAGTAAGTTTTGTACTGCCCCTGTAGGATTAAATAACTAATCAAATTCTTTTATAAGTATTACTAGCTACATTTTACAGCTACAATTAATTTAATTCTGCAAAAAATGTTTAACGCTGCCCATGTGAATATTATTTAACTGCCAAATGTAACGCCCGGATGTTTAAATAACTTTACAAAATATATTAATCCCAAGTATTTGTAGGTTTTAACCGCTGGGCAAGGTCAAAACCCAGCTCGACAAGCCGCTATAAATGCCGGTTTACCAGTTACCATACCTGCTTATGGTATTAATATGCTATGTGGATCGGGTTTAAGGTATTTACTTAGCTAATTTCAATAATACACAACATTGCTTTGTTATTAGGATTTAGGTATTATAATTTTTGAAAGATTTTTTCGTTGGAGAGCAGCCAATTATATAATTGTTTCGAAACATATAGGAAAAAATCATTTAACCAACCAGTGGTCACAATCAGGATTCTAACCTGAACCTTTCCACATTCGCGGCGGAATGAGCTTACAATACTCAATTGTGACAAGATTGCTAAACTAATATTCTCCAGGTTAGAATCCTGATTGTGACCACTGGTTGGTAAAATGATTTTTTCCTATATGTTTCAAAACAATTATATAATTGGCTGCTCTCCAACGAAAAAATCTTTCAATTGCATTTCAGCCGTATAAAAAAATTATTATTATTATAATTTTTATTTGTAGAGCTGTTATGTCCGGTTACCAATCAATTCGCTGTGGTGATTCGAAAATAGTTGTTTGTGGCGGGCAAGAAAATATGAGTTTAGCTCCTCACTGTACTTTGTTGCGTTCAGGTATTAAAATGGGTGATGGTTCACTTAAGGACTCGATGGTATTTGATGGTTTGATAGATGCCATGAATGGAGTTCATATGGGCATAACAGGTTTGTTAAATTTTTTTATAGTAACGTTTGTGGAGTTTTCGCCTCTAGATGTGTATCAATAAAAGATACTGTACGAATCAGATTTTTTCATATTACACTAGGCTAGGAGTCGGCAACCTGCGGCTCTTATGATGTCAAGATGCGGCTCTCCAGTTCCATGCGCAAATATTAGTAATTATATTGTTTTATTTTCAACTCATAAAAAATATTATACTGCAAAAAAAACTTTAAACAGGATAAAAACACTCAACAGAGAACAGTGAGAATAGGTGGAGTAAAGAGTATACGGACAACTGACATTTTTTAAATGTGGCAACACTGTTCTGTTTGTTTAGTTATTGGTGCACTGTTTTCGTCAACGGTCGCAGTCAGAACTTTTTTTTTATATACCTAATCCTAATCAAATACCATAATATTGAAATAAAAATGTTAGTGGCTCTTTAAAAAATGGGAAATTTTGTAAATTGTAACTTTTCACTCTTCCGTGTCAAAAGGTTGCCGACTGCTGCACTAGGCGAAATACGTTAATGAAATTGCTGACGCTAATAACCTAAGTTGTCGACGCGTCTATAATTTACAATAAATAAATTAATGAAATTGTTAAACATGTAAGATTGATTGTAATTTCTCATATTTTTTTAAAACTATGTAACTACACCAACGTAGAATATGACATGGATTTTCATTTTTTACAAGCTTTTATTTAACTTGCAATGTTTGTATGTTAGTTTGTTTGTTTAGGTCAAATCTTGCAAGTCAATTTTGAACTACTTCCACGTATCTGATCGATTTAAAATTTGGTACACATATGCATTCCCGATGACAATACATGAATCAATCGTTTTTAGAATTAAATTTAATCCCTAGGGGGGTTAAACGAGGGAGTAGGGTTTTTTTGACTATTCAACGCCTAGGCCAAACCGCTAAAGCTAGAAACTTGAAATTTGGACAGTAGGTTTCTTTTGTGACGTAAGCACCCACTATATGAAGGGATTTTTCGAAATTCAATCCCTGAGGGAGTCAAACGGGGATAAACTTTTGAACGACTAAAAGGAACAAAATAAAATATTAGTAAAAAAACTTTTTAAAGACACGCTTTTATTTAAATGTACTAAAAAGGAATAAAATAAGCTTTAATAATTTAGTTTCATAATTATAAAAGCGTGGGTCGTGACTAATAAAATATCGTAGAGTTTACAACCCACGCTTTTATAATTATGAAACTAAATTATTAAAACTTATTTTTTTTTCTTTTTAGTGCATTTAAATAAAAGCGTGTCTTTAAAAAGTTTTTTTTACTAATATTTTATTGTTAATGTTCATTAATAAATTTTTATAGCGCATTATAAAATCGGGTAAATTTCAGTTTTCGGCAAAAAGAAAATATGTCGACGAAATTATGATTTCTGCAAATATTTATCGCGAAAAAGCAGTTAACAAATTATTGTTCATGATTAGTTCTATTCATAATAGTTCTACAGACATATTCTGTATTCACAATTATCTTGGCGGTTGGCCCACATTGTAGTATAATCATGTATAATCAATAATAATTTGTGGTTTTGTCGTGTCGCTAGTGCTGCTGAAACTTCTTAGTTACCATATAGTAATGCTAGATGTCGTCATACCGAGGTAGTGGCGACATCAAACGTCTTTCTAGAGAAGCTTTTAGTGATAGTTATTTTGCGCATTTGTTTCAACCAAGAAACATTTGAATGAAGCAAAATCGATAACGAAAGTAATAATTGGAAATTTACTGTACTAAAACAGTTCTATTTTCAGAAAATACAGATTAAATTTTTTTGCCATACCCACTACGAAATAGCTACTCTCCATGCATGTATAGTATTGGGTCATTTAACAGGCAAGCGTGCCGAAAGTGTTTTCATAACATAACTTGTGCGGTAAGTAAACGGTTGCCATAGTAACTTTTGTTTATTCGCTCTATCCGCCTGCTATTACATACTCACGGCCTGCTGTAAATGTAAAGATGGCGACGCAAATGAACTGTTAAAATTTTTTGAAAATACTGAAAATGAAGTGAAAAGTAGGTATTTTATAGTGGGTATGGCAAAAAATACCATAAATATCTCGTGCGTAATGATATTATGACTCGTGTCGTGTGACTGTTAAAACCCGCTATCGCTCGTTTTACATACTGTCGCTACTCATCAGTAATATACCTCATTACGTCTGAGTTTTAAAGACCACCAACAGTTAAGGTTATTTGGGCCTAGCACCAATTAAAATTTTCAATTAATTATTTTTTTTTAATAATAAATTGAAAATCCAATTGACACTTTTACCAGCTCTCAGGCTAGAACCCGGGAACTGGGGACTTGTAATAGAGGAACCATAACAACGCCATGTAAACAACAGCATTGCTACACGCTCGGCTATTCTCAAGCCCCTACTATAAACGATTATGTAATTACTTATATTGAAAAAACTAGAAAATAAAAAATTAAAAATATTTTAGCCGAAGAGGTAGCAAAATTACACAAAGTATCTCGAGAAGTTCAGGACAAGTATGCATGCGAATCTCAAAGAAAAACGCGTGACGCACAGTCTTCTGGAAGATTTGATAAAGAAATAGTTCCAGTTGTAGTACCTGGTCGTAAAGGCAATACTATTGTCAATGTAGATGAATACCCAAAACCCAATACCGCCCTTGAAAAATTAGCTGCACTCAGACCGGTATTTTCGAGTGTAAGTGACATAAATACGCATTAGTTTTGCGCTTTTCAAAACAGTTTCTGTTTTTTGAAGTTATACTTCTTTTGGCGTGTTATGGAAAAATGATGAGAGTGAATTTTTACAATGCGCGCGCATCGCGTCACGAAAATTTAACACCATGAAGTTAGTCGGAAGTTCATGATTATAAATTATAATACCCTGTAAGATGTACGTAGCGTAACGGATAGCACCGCCGTGTCATACGCATTAGGTCTCGAGTTCGAATCTCAACACAAACATGCTTTTTTTTAATAAATAATTAGATATAAATATAATAAATAAATATATTTAATAAATTAATAGTTTATTAAATTAAATTAATTTATTTAATATCTTTCTTTTATTATTTTATCGCCTTTTTTACAAACTTTTAGTACTGGCACGCGGGATAAAATTTTTGGAGTTATTTTTGTTTTGTTACGCCAAAGAAGTATAACTTCTGACGTGCGTACATAAGTACACACACACTCTTTTTTTATAATTACTGCATTTACTTTTTTTAACATAGCAATCATATCGTCCCTCATCTCAAGTAAAAACTTATTTACCATTTACACCACAGTTACGTCACTTCCTAAGAAGAAAGTCAAGCATAAGGAAGATTCGGTTGGCTATCTCACTTTTTCAATGTTTGTCAGTTACGTCTTTACGTGAAATGAGGGACGATATTTAAAAAAAATCGCCCAAAATACGATGTGTTTACAAAGAACTTCGAGGATGCATCTGAAGAAAAATTTTCAACATAAATTATTTAAAAATAAACGCTGACTCAATAAAATAAATCAACATTTTAAAACCTGAATAATATTGTTGTCTTTGTATGATTGTAAAATTGAAAATTTTTTAGACTGGTACAGTGACGGCAGGTAATGCATCAGGCATTAATGATGGAGCAGCTGGTGTAGTTTTGTGTACAGCAAGTGAAGCCGAAACAAGAGGTGTTCAGGCACTTGCGCGTATTGTGGCTTTCGCCCAAATTGGCTTAGAACCGATGCATATGGGCTTGGGACCAATTTCTTCTGTTACGGAAGTTGTAAGTTTTGATTGAATGAACTAAACTGTTAAGACACAGTCAAAACGGGATGTGTATTGTGTAATCTAAGAGCGTATTGGTGTTATTTATTAAAGGCCTTATTTTTGTGAAGATGTTGAAGGAGGCATATTAAAGTGCCCTGTGTAAGGGATTTTGCTAGGTATGGGAGGGACCGCCCCCAACATGTAACAAAAAAAAGGGTCACAATTATTATTGCTTCAAGGCTGAAATTGTTTGTATAGCTTGTCGGTGACCCAATAATGCCATTATAATATTTGCAGATTGATTGGTCAGTATTAAAGGGGTGGCAGATCACCCTAAACGTGTAATGCACCCGATGAAATTTATATTATTAGTTCAAGGTTCAAGCAATAACGATCTCGATTTCGAGAGATAAGACCATTGTTTCGCATTTTTATCGTTTGGAACTTTGTATAATTTTATGACAGTTGTGTGTTTTTTTAGTTGAAGAAGGCTGGATGGTCCAAAGACGATGTCGACTTGTTCGAATTAAATGAAGCTTTTGCTGCTCAGTCAGTAGCTTGTGTTCAAGAATTGGATCTACCTTCGGAAAAGGTAAACATTAATGGTGGCGCTATAGCCTTGGGACATCCAATTGGCGCATCGGGTGCCCGGATTTTGGTTACTCTAATTTATGCTTTAGAACAACAAGGTAAAACTCGAGGTGTTGCGGCACTATGTATTGGAGGGGGGATGGGAATAGCCGTTGCTATCGAACGACTATAATGCACGCTTTATTTAAAAAAAAATATATTGATATTTTTATTCATGTTCAATGGGCTCTTATTATGAATGTGCGAATTCATAAGTTTTATTTTTTCAATTTTTATAAGATGAAGGGGAAATCGAGTTTATGCTACTTTGATTTTATTGACACTTTTCGCTTATGACTTTGTTGTCGAGTGTCTATAATTTACAATATTTATTGTATAATGGATATGTATTTTTGTTTTTTGTTAAGACGAAAGGAATTGAGATTGAATTTGAAATATTTTTTGAATGAAGAAGCATTTTGAGGCATTTAATACCTAAATTGGACGACTACAAATGGGTATACCGAAGTTCAAGATGAAATTGTTAATAATAACAGCAGAATATTCATGACAGATACTGTAACATTGTGGCTGCTATCAATAACTAAAGAAGTGTAACTATTGTCTAAGAGAGGGTGTTACTTCCATTTTGTTTACATCGGTATAAATGTCTGTTTCGATTTTCGTGTTCAATTCGTGTTTTTCAAGGTTTTGTGATTGTGTTTCAAGCATCGATGCTGTAAATTGTAAGCGCGGGGTTTTGTTCATTTGTATCCACATGACCAACTATGTTTAACTTATTTTTCAAAGTTTTGGCTACAGAATGTAATCGAATTTAATAAAAATTTACAGTAGAGCTCTAAGTAATAGTTTAGTAATTACTTTTACAACTCATAAAAGAGAGGTAAATAGAAATTCTAAAAGCTGTCTCAGTCGAGGTCACTTAGCAGCATTTCTCAGAAGCACTGATGCTCGTAAAAATGGAAATAAATGGAGGGTTTTAAATACAGCAACGACCATTAAAACGAGTGCAAGTAGCGTTACCAACGCTTGTAGAACTACTAACGCGCATTACAAATTAGCATTGCTACCAACGCTCATGACCAGGCCCGGACTTAAATACGCAGAGCCCCTAGGTACTTGACAGTTGGACCCCCAAGCCCAAAAAAAGAGGGAAAAAATGAAATTGGATGGAAATTTAGCAAAAAAAAAGTCGCCAAAAATGTTTGCGATTTTTTTCTTTAATTTCCATCTCCGCCCTGGCCGGGGCTCCCTCGGCGGCTGGGCCCCTATTATAGGCCGGTGCTTTGTTGGCCTAGGCAGAAATCCGGACCTGCTCATGACTCATGAGAAGCGCTGCTGAATGACCTCGTCTGAAGAAGTCCTAAATTTACACGTCCTTTAGATGAGACCTTTAAATGAGACCTTTAAATGAAATTTAATTTTCATAATAGATACCCAAGTCAAAGTTTGTAAGGCTTTTAAATTACTCGAAATAATCACCGCTGCCTTTCAAATCAGAACAAATTTTAATAGATGTTAAGAAAATATTAATAGATAAGTACGTGAAAAATAATTATCGATCTGTCTGGGAATTATACTGAAAATATCGATTTATCACTAATCTAATTGATCATATGGTGATCGGTAATTAATTTCACATTGTACTGTATTGACAATATAAAGTATTATTGAACAAATTAAAAAAAAATGAAAAAATATTTTATATAAGTTAATAATAGTTTTTTTATACGGTTGTATCAGTATGCAATTGAAAGATTTTTTCGTTGGAGAGCAGCCAATTATATAATTGTTTCGAAACATATAGGAAAAAATCATTTTACCAACCAGTGGTCACAGTCAGGATTCTAACCTGAACCTTTCCAATTTCGCGTCGGAATGAGCTATTGAATAAGCAGATATGAATTGACACTGCATGTAGTGAAAATCTATTGATTCTGAAGGATATAAGGAGTATATTAATTTGGCAATCATGTCACAGTTGAGTATTGTAAGCTCATTCCGACGCGAAATTGGAAAGGTTCAGGTTAGAATCCTGATTGTGACAACTGGTTGGTAAAATGATTTTTTCCTATATGTTTCGAAACAATTATATAATTGGCTGCTCTCCAACGAAAAAATTTTATATAAGTGTTTTTTCATTTATAAATTTTCTGATAGTATTTTTTATTATAAATAATTTTATATTTAGACAATTATTTGTGCTTTTAGTATGGCCTTTTTATATCTGTTTAACATTTTAAAATATTTATTTATTTATATTATAAATATAAAGTTTTTTATTGTAAACAAAGATCAAATTTGTTACTGCCTTGTAACTAAACAGTATTTTATTTATGCCAGTTTGTTAACAATTTGCTGTGTTATAATATTAGATAATGACAATGGAACAAAAATCATGCCTAATTTTGATTGAATATGGAAACGATCACGGGGTCAGAGGGTGAATAAAAATGTGCTGTTAATAATATATCATTTTCCAATGGCTCCTGAGTCCTGAAGATGATTCTATATTGATCGAAACGTTGATCACAAAAAATACAATTATTAAATAGTATTGTTTAGAGAAGACAACAGCGTCATACATGCGCACACACGAGTTTAGTTCCGGGCGAGTCCATATTCTGTTTAAAGGGGTCGCGCATGGCACACAACAGGCTTGACGCTCGTCTTTCGTGCCGGACGAGTCCATATTCTACCACTGATAATTCTCCCCACTCCTTCTGCTGCGCAGATCGGCCATCTTGCTGATGTCTTCTCTATACAATACTACTCTAACAGCATATTAGTTATTAATTAGGCTATGAACCTTTTCAATAATTTACAACTTTAAAAAAAAAGCTAGCTCTCTGCTTTTAGCACTGTGTAAGATTTCTCAGGAACTCAGTACGATTTTTTTATGATAATCAAAATTACGCTTACCAAAAAAAAAAAATAACACTTTACTTCAAGTAATTTAAGTATTTTCATTTGACATTACCAATGTCATCATTTTATTTTATGTTGAATTTATTACTTTTATCTTTTTATTATGCTTTTATTATTAGTGTTATTGAAATGTTTTTTGTAGAATTTGTTGTAAACCATTTATATTATCATTATTAAATATTTTTAAATCACATTGAATATATTTTTTATTATTTGAAACCAGGGGTGGATCTAGGTTTCTCGGGGCCTACGACTTCTTTTATTTATTGTAGATTATAGACGCGTCGACATCTCAGGTCATTAGCGCCTTTCAACTAGATCAAATGACAACTTTCTTAAAACTAAATGACATCACAAAACATCCATGAGCGCAGGTGGGATTCGAACTCACGACCGTCTGATCTAGAGGCCGATATGCTAACCACTAGACCACACGGCCCCCTCCTAGGACTTCTTGAAGTCCAATGGGGCACCATTTTTTGTAAGATTAAGAATCTTTAAATTGGGATTTAAAATTTATTTTTAATAACATCAATACAGGACTATTTTTTACTATTCAATAAGTGCTCGTTGTTACTGAAAAAGTATTAAAAATATATGATAAAATTCACAGATTTCGCAATCCTTGCAACCATCGAGGACATTGGAAATGATAACAGCATATATGAAACATAATTAACTGTTTATTATACACACAATATTTATCAATGCACTGTTTAGTTTTGTCAGGAATAACCCTATTATTCTTCTGTTATATACGCGTTCACTTTTGCTTGATTACTTAACTTTTAAATGGATTTTTCTACAGTATTTATTAACATTTGCTCAAAAATAACACCGCAGATCGTCGCAAATACCTGTCAATTAACTACACATGATATAAAACACATTTCGAAAAAAATTGCACTTGTTCAATTTTGCATGATTGCTCCTCACTTGATCGCGACACCGTTGTCTTTTGGCCTTGAACGAAAACTCGTTCTGACCCCATATACGAACATAAACATTTCCAATGTTAATAATTTAAATTATTTTTGTGGACCCTTAACTCTTCGGGGCCTAGGGCTTAAGCCCTATTAGTTTACTATGTAGATCCCTGGTCGTTGCTTGCGACCAGGCGCAGTGGCGGCGCTAGGATTTTTTGTTAGGGTGGGCCAGACTTGGGCATGGTGTTCTGAAGGTAGGCCAATAACATTTGTTCCTAAAATTTCAGTGCTCGTCAAAATTTTAACCCAGATTACTTGCTATAGAATTTACAAGAAAAATTATTGAAATTTCGACAGTTAAAAACGTATTTAAAAGATAAACTAAAGATTGGGAATTATTCCAGGGTGGGTCAAGACAGTTTAAGGTGGGCCATGGACCACCCGGCACACCCTCTAGTCAAGTAAAAGATCTTTAATTGGTTTTTTATAGTTCTAATTATTCATTTCTTTTATATTATTTGGTAAAATATTATAGAATTTTAATGTCCGATAATTAGGTCCATTAGTTAGTTTGCCGGTTTTATAGAGAGGCACCCTAATATCTTTATTGCCTCGGGTAAATGTAAGGTATAAATGTAGGGACATGTAAAAAAGTAGGTGTCACCAAATCACCAATGTTTGTAGAGGTTTCCGTAAAAGGATTTCATTTGTAATTACATAATATGTTTCTATTTTTATAAAAGTGCTATTGACATTTCATATTACGTATTTATAATGATGTGTCTTGCGAGTTCCATCATTTTTGAATTAGATGTGTTGACATAGAATAGAAAATCATTTTCCGCTGTCAGTTGCATCTACATTATTATTTACAGTACGTTTAGAAAGTCTCTTTGCGGTTGACGTTGGGCTTGAGAATAGCCGAGAGTGTAGCGGCGCTGTTGTTTACATGCCGTTGCTATGGTTCCTCTATTACAAGTCCCCAGTTCCCGAGTTCTAGCCCGAGAGTTGGTAAAAGTGTCAATTGGATTTTCAATTTATTATTAAAAAAAAAAAAAAAATAATGAATTGAAAATATGAATTGGTGCTAGGCCCAAATAACCTTAGCTGTTGGTGGTCTTTAAAACACAATTTGCGGTTGACGTTGCACTGAGTGCGCGTTCGGAGAGTGCAGGGTCGTCCTAAAATATTTGGCGCCCGTGGGTTACTAACAATAATGCGCCCCTCTCAGGCCCGGACTTAAAGACCCAGGGCCCCTACGCACTTGACAGTTGGGCCCCCCAAGTCCAAAAAAGAGGAACAAATGGAATTGGATGGAAATTTAGCAAAAAAAAAAAAGTCGCCAATTGGGTTATTTTACAAAATTTTTGGGTTTTTTCTTTAACTTCCATTTCCCTCCTGGCCGGAACCCCCTCGGCGGCTGGGCCCCTAGGCCGGTGCCTTGTTGGTCTAAGCAGAAATCCGGACTTGACCCCTCTTCGTAAGAGTACACACGGGATGGGAAACGAAGCAGGGCACTTGGAGGCATTATCATAAGATTGTCAATCTTGCAAATTAATATCTAAATCAGATAATAGCTTTAAAAAATGGAATCGCCCATTTTTGCGCTGTTATGCCCAATACTTTCCAAAAATTTTAAAAACCTTCCCACGGGGGCTGGACTCCAGTCGTGTTGAAAACATCGCGTTGCATAATATACTTTATTCAAGACATGCATGGTTTTCTAATTTTAAAATATATATATATAATTTTTTAATCACACAGTTTTATCATAAATATATTAAAATCGGCCTATACAATTAAATTTAATGAATATAATACCTTAACGATAATATTAAGTTTTAGTGTCAATTATTAGCACACTTATGAACTACACGCCCAGTATATTGCAAATACGTGTTCGTGTTTGAGCCGAATAGCCCCGATTGTCACCGTCGGGTGAGTTTCACATCACTGTTGTTAACAGTCCAGGCAAAGCGCGCTTATGGAAGTTTTCGCTTCAATAATATAGAAGTTTTTCAGTTTACTACGTAGATACTTTTTGAACTCACTATATTATTATACGTACGTATAGGTAGGTACCTACTAGGTATATGTTTCGTTTTCCTATACATTTTCCTATGTACTTTTACCTACATATAAAAGATTGGTTGGTAGGTACAGTTATCATGAGATTGCAACTTATTTATATGTATGTCAAAGTACAGGATTTAGAATTATATCTAAACCGATTCTCTGTGATGGGTTCGATTCCGTGATTTTACGTAAAAAAATTGAATCGACTTTAGAAAATGCCTCTAAAAAATATGAAGTCGATTAAAAAGTATAGTAGGTATAGTGATTAATATCTTCTTTTTAACCAACTTCATAGTTTATTAAATTGACGCAGACCTCAAAATTTCATTATTTTCCTCTTTTTAGTGGCTTTTTGAAGGAGGTTTTTTTTTTTGTTAAAAAGATTTTTATTTTTTACTTTTTAGTGTCAAAAAGTGACATTTACCTTAAAGGAATCACACGCCGTTACTAACTCTTATTAAAAAATCAGCTGAAATACTGAACCGATTTTGATGAAATTTCTATGGGATCAATTTGAAAGTATATCCTTTCAAATAAAAAAAAAAAATTTCCAAATCGGTTTATAAATGACGGAGTTCTGAGGTAACAAACATAAAAAAAAATACAACCGAATTGAGAACCACCTCCTTTTTTGAAGTCGGTTAAAAAGTATGAAATAATTTTGCTCTTTGTTTTACAGTCACATTCCCTACCTACATTCAGTTGATTGAATTGTATATTATAGACGCTCGACAACAGAGGTTATTAGCGTCTATTACATTCAGTTAGAAATCCACGCAAATACACGTGCGTACAGCCGTCATGCGGAAAATCACTTTTCTTTGTTTTGAGGGTTTTTCTTGGAAGTTAAAAATGATTTGTAATATTTTCGTTCAGTTTGAAGAATCAGGAAAACAGAATGTAGATTCCTTGCAACTTTTCAAATTCAAGGTAGATAAGTACAACATAATATTGTATGCAGAGTTTGTAAGTTAATATTATTAAGTTGAAGTTTTTAAATTAGTTTTCTCTTAGACACTGAGCTTATATAGTTTTCTCAAAGTTTCAAAGCTCGTTATTTTAAATAGTGAAGAGCATTTTAAAGATAATATATTTGAGCGCTGAACCCTTTAAGATTACATTATAGTTGCATAACTAAAGAAACATGTTTCTTAGTAAAAAAATTCGACTGATGACCAGTCCTATACTTCCCACCTAGTAAATATTTGCAAAAAATAAACACTCTTTTTTTATTCTTTGAAAAAAAGCATGGCCTTCTTTTTTGTTTAGTGATCTACTGATGGCTAGCTTAATATAGCAAAAATCATGGTTACCTTGATTTACGTATAATTTTTATTTATTTTAGTAAAATACTTTTTTCTCGAAAACTGTACATTTTAGAAAAAAAATATTTACATTTTTTTCATATTATAACATCTAGAATTCATTTATATTTTTTTTTACCTATGTTAATACGTGACATTGAGAACGTTTTTTTGAATATCTCAGGATCCACTGAACCGATTTGACTCAAAATCTAATCAGATCTAAGTTAAAAGCTGATAAACACAATAACAATCGGCATGGCCGTATGTTGTTCCGTTTTTAAGATATCGAAGGCGAAAAATTGACCACACACACACATACAGACATCAGTCAGAAAATGATCTTAAACGATTGCTAGGGTCTCAAAACGTGAAGATCTGTTAAAATCTCGAAATATTTTTTTCGGACAAAATCCATTACTTCCCTACCATAGTAGAGGTGGGAAGTAAAAAAATCGATATGTGTCAATACACACGGCTGAAGTTATAGGTAACTTCTTACACCAAATTAATTGTTTTTTTATCAAAAAAAAAAATGAGTGTGTGCTTATGACCACGCGACAGAAGTGAAAACTTCAGATTTTCTAATTTTTGGTGTCATCTATTATAGCGTATTTATGAACTAAAAATAATTTATTACTAAAATACTAAAATTGTATTTTTAATTAATTCCACCTTGGTTTCAAAAAAATTATAATTATTGTCAAAGAAAGAATGTAACAAAAATAAAAAAATATATAAAAAAATATCATGTAGAATTTAGAATCGCTTGTCTCGCTAAAGAGCTTGTATTTTTTTTATTTTTTGTAAATTATAGACGCGTCAACAACTTAGGTCATTATAGCGTCTTGATTACATTAAATAACAACTCCCTTAAAACTAAATGACATCACAAACACTCATGAGCGGAGGCGGGATTCGAATCCACGACAGTCTGATCCAGAGACCGCGATGCTAACCACTGGACTACACTGTCCTCTAGAAAGAGCTCGTAGCCTAAACGCATTTATACGAGATACGCGTAATGTGATGAAGAGGATGAGGTAAATACACGGAAACCATAAAACATAAGCAGGTAGGCAACTCTTCTTGAGTAACATGAGTAACGCTGACGGGACATGCGAGCTGTATTGCGAGTACAACACAGACAGAACTTCGCGGTTTATGGTTACGCAACAGGGAGGTGAAGTGTCTTTATTTAATGAACGAAGTGTTGGCTTCGATTCCAAACAATTCAAACTCTTATTTTATAATTCTTCCGTTTCAATTTTTGATGTGAAACAGTCGCGTGACGGAAAATATGCAACGAAATTTCTGGTCCGCTCCTTCGCTGCTGTTCTCCCCACCACTGTGGCACTCTCTCTCTCTCTCTCTCGACTTTCGCGCGCTCGGGCACGGGAAGAGAGAGAGAGAGGGTATACATACGAACGTACTGTAAAGCAAAAGTATATGTATTCACGTGTAGGTATGTAATATAGATACTTCGCTGTGTATTTAGTTGCGTTTCTGGCTCAGGCGTGCTCAAACGCCGCAACCGCGTGTGTTACAGTGCAGTATATAGGATTACGTCAGCATAACAGTTAGTTGCTGCTTTTGAAAAAATATATACTACTACATAGAGCCAGGGCCGCAGTAAGGGTAGGGCGGAGGAGGCGACGGCCCCGGGCGCATCGAGTTATGGGGCGCCAAAGGCGCGCCAGTATTTTATGTGCCAGACTGATTACTACTAGACAAAACATATAAAATATACAATAAATAAAAATATTGCAAAATATAATTACTAATTAAGATTAAAGAAATTATGAAATATTTGGCGATAATTTCTATAGAAATATCTATAGCAAAAGACTTGAATTATGAACGTTTAATAAACCAATTTGCTCAATTGAAGGCCAAAAAAGTGAAGTTTTGATTTTTCGTAGACCGTAGTTAGATAGGTAGTAGTAGGTACCTATACCGACATTTTTTTTATAACGTTTATTTTGCAGTTATTAGTGAACATTTTTTATGTTTTTCATTTTTTTATGTTGAAATCTCTTATAAAAATCTCGTATCATGCATTTTTTGTTTTTTGAGGGAGGGGGCGCAAATTAAAATTTTGGCCCCAGGCGCAAGATTTCCTTACTGCGGCCCTGCATAGAGCATACCACCGAGTTCAATAACGTTTTCTTTGATGTTTCACATCTGTCGGGGGTCCCGAGACCCACACCTTTTTTTAACTGAATAGGATTATTGTAATTAATAAAACACGAAGATCTTGAAAAAAATGTTTTTTGTCTGTTTCCATCCCCAAAAATTGAATTCAACTTTTCGTGCTTTGTTTGTAATTTCTCAACATCTTCACAAAAATAAGGCCTTGAATAAATAACATCAAAAAGTTGTGACTAGCTCTAGGTCTATTAGGCTATATCCTATTACCCCATGGGGCTGTCATCTCCGAGCAACGCCGGGTAAATACGATTAGTAATGATTAAAGTTATGTATGGAAAAGAAACCTTCAATATTTATTAATTAAAAACTCGGGTCGCAGTGCCAAAACCCTGCCGACAATATAGTGTATTTGCTAATACTGGCATTGTGGCTTTATTATATGAACTTAAGTTTGTTTTTGGGCAAAATAAAAAATTTAACCCCTTAATACATCCCTTAAAAAAATATTTTTTTTCTTAATTTCAATATTTTTATCAATGCAACCTCGGTACCAAATTAAATACACCCTTCAGTAAGTAAAGCACTATCCGCAAACTAGTGTTTTCATAAAATTTGTAAGTCCGGTCCTGTCGGGATGATTTTATTAAAATTTTAGCAGTACATTTTAATCGTTACTAAAGGGTTAAATTTCAATTTTGAAACGATTCTGAGAATTTTTTCGGCATTTTCGGGCCCAAAAATATTTTTCAACCCCTAAAAACCACCCTTAAAATGGTCCGATTGGGCCCATTTTAAATAGGCTTCGTGCGGTGATGGATTTCAACGTGCCTACCTAATTTCGTCAAAATCAATTAGCTCTTTCGAAAGTTATAGCCCGTACACATATATATATATATATATCTAAATATATATATATACATATATAAATAGACATTTCCAAAAATGGTGCCAAATTGTTCAGGAGGCTATGAAACGTCGAGAAATTTTGGTCCGACCCCTAGGTCCCGCCATCCGACCGACGCCAATAGTGTATGTGCCATATGGCAAATACACTAATAATGTAAGCGTTTATTTTTTCCAAAACGAATGAAAAGTTTTAATAAATGTAATTGTTTTCAACACGAATCTCTTGAAGATTAAGAATCATTTTAATTTTGAATTGTGTTGGCCATCTCCCCTTCTTCTATTTTAATCATCAACACCCTCTATACAACTTAATCCAACACGTTATAAATCTATCAGAATTATGTAGAGTTCACTATACATACACAGTTTATGTGACCGGTCCGAAAAATGTAACAATGCTCGCAAATAAATCACTGCACTGTATTTTAACAGGGACGGACTTTAATTAACGCATATCTTAATATATAAAAAATCCGTGTCACTGTGTATGTTCCGAATAAACTCAAAAACGACTCAACCGATATTCATGAAAATTGGCATATATACGTAATTTGGTCCAACTTAGATGATAGGATAGTTATTATTTAAATTAATGGTCTTAATAATTATTTTTTTTTACTTCTAATTTACATATATATATATATATATATAAATACATATATGGCGAACGAGCGAAGCGAGTGAGTAGTGTATTTATAATATTAAAGCGAACGAGCGAAGCGAGTGAGTAGGCGAAAATATTCAAGCGAACGAGCGAAGCGAGTGAGTAGGCGAAAATATTCAAGCGAATGAGCGAAGCGAGTGAGCAGGCGAAAATATTCAAGCGAACGAGCGAAGCGAGTGAGTAGGCGAAAATATTCAAGCGAACGAGCGAAGCGAGTGAGTAGGCGAAAATATTCAAGCGAACGAGCGAAGCGAGTGAGTAGTGTATTTATAATATTCAAGCGAACGAGCGAAGCGAGTGAGTACTGTATTAATAAAATTCAAACGAACGAGCGAAGCGAGTGAATAATGTAATTATTCCTAGAAATTGTTAACAACGTTTGCCGGATCAGCTATACTAAATATACGTGAGCGGAGTAATGGGTGACCGCTATTAAATCATAATTTCATACCACCCGAGCGAAGCCGGGACGGGTCCGCTAGTCTAAATTATAAAAGCTCTGAAACATGGTGTACAGGCCTTGGTGTAAAGGTGACAAAATCAATTTTGAAAATTGGAAGAACGTAGAACATTCCCATAGATCTGCAAAAAATATTTCATTGCTTCATTACCGTATGATAAAAATTGCTAGTAGATAAAAAAATTGATTGAATTTCTATTTACACGCTCAAGTAATTCTTCGATTTGATTGATCAATTAGATTCGCACAAAAAATATTCAGCTGTGAGAATGGTATCAAATCTTGTTATTGAAGGTCACGTTTTTTATTTATTGTAGACTATAGTCGCGTCGACAACTTAGGTCATTAGCGTCTTAATTACAATAAATAACAACGCTCTTAAAATTTAATGACATCATAAAACATCCATGAGAGGAGGTGGGATTCGAACTCACGACAGTCTGATTCGGAGGCCGCGACGCTGACCACTGGACCACACTGTCCTCTTGAAAGTCACGTGATTGGTCTAATTTATATTATACCGTGTCTGTGGTTTTGATTCAACGGTCGACGATGATTCTAATCTATAATGATTATTTCTGTGAATAACTTTCAGGATTCCTCGTTATTTCAGCTATATACGTATTTTATTATGTAGAGTACATCATGAAGACTTATGTATTCGAGGTAGAGTGCTGCAGCTCTGTTAATCACAGGATGTCTTGACATATACACGTCTCTTTCCCATCTCCCCTATTTCAATCCATATATGCATATAAATACTGCTCTACTTAGCTCTGCCTTACAACTACCTGACTTTCCACTTTAATAAAAGGTAAAAAACCAAGCTTTTTTAAAGTATAAGTTATAGATCCTCAGTTATTGGTGTATTTACCTATACTTACACTATTGGCGTCTGTCGCAAGGATGGATCCAAGATTTATTCGAGGAGCACAAAACCAACCGAACTAACCTATAACCTAAATAGAGCAAGAGACTTATAAGTATCCGATGTGCACCGCGGGGAGGTTGCACGCTCGGATTTTTAAAAGCTTTTTTACAAACTTTTATTTAACTTGCAATGTATGTTAGTTTGTTTTGTTTAGGTGAAATCTTGCGAGTCAATTTTGAACGACTTCCACGTATCCGATCGATTTGAAATTTTGTACACATATGTATTCCTGATGACAATACATGAATAAATCATTTTTAGAAATAAATTCAACCCCTAAGGGGTTCAAACGGGGATGTAGGGTTTTTTATATTAATCAACGCCCAGGCCAAATCGCTGAAACTAGAATCTTGAAATTTGGACAGTTGGTTCCTTTTCTGACGTAAGCATCCATTAAGAAAGGATTTTTCGAAATTCAACCCTTACGGGTGTCAAAAGAGGGTAAAATTTTGAAAGACTGAAATGAACAAAATAAATATTAGCAAAAAGAACTTTTTAGAGACAAGCTTTTATTTAAATGCACTAAAAATGAAAAAATCATTTTTTATAATTTAGGTTCATAATTATAAAAGCGTGGGTCGTGAACTCTATGATAGTTTATTAGTCACGACCCACGCTTTTATAATTATGAACCTAAATTATTAAAAATTATTTTTTCCTCTTTCATGCAATAAATAAAAGCTTGTCTCTAAAAACTTTTTTTTTTACTGATATTTATTTAATATTTTAATTTTTGTAATTGTATTTTAAAGACCACCAACAGTTAAGGTTATTTGGGCCTAGCACCAATTCATATTTTCAATTCATTATTATTATTTTTCTTTTTAATAATAAATTGAAAATTCAATTGACACTTTTACCAGCTCTCGGGCTAGAACTCGGGAACTGGGGACTTGTAATAGAGGAACCATAGCAACGCCATGTAAACAACAGCGCCGCTACACTCTCGGCCATTCTCAAGCCCTATTTAATATTTTAATATTGTGTTTTCTCTGACGCTGTTTACGATGCAATTGCCACAAATGAATAAAGGAAATTATTTATTTATGTTTTTCTGCACTTTGCATTTTCTATCTAGCCCCCCTCCCCTCGGCCATTACCCCGGATAATCGGGGTTCTGTTGTATATAGTAATTAAAACAGTTAAAAATCCTTTGCAAATGTAATACATCGTCTCTAACAAATCGGGAGAGTAAATATATTATTGAGTGTGTTCATAATTTAAACAGTAAAGCTTTCATCTTCAATTTCAAATTATAAATAAAACAGATCATTATGTTGATGCAGAGGACACTTAAGTCTCTTTAACGAATGCCCTTTATGAATGATATCGCAGTAATAAGAAGACAAAAATATATTACAAGAGAAAACAATACATAACTTCCGAATCTATTTCAAATGAAGTTAAACGTACAGGCGATTTTATAATTTACTAGGTGTACCCGCGACTCCGCTCACGTGGATTTCAAAAGAAAATATACTAGTTGCAGATCCGACCGTCAGATTTCCTATATACAGGGTGTCCCAAAATTGCTGGGACACAGAGCTACCACGTGTAGTAGAGGTCAAAATTAGTCGATTAAACCCAATTTATTTATATACCAAAATGTACCGTTTGCCCGTGAGAAGAGTTCAAAGTTTACATAAAATTTTGTATATAAAATTTTGTATTACAATTTTGTTAAACTTGTACTAAGAATATCTGTTAGCATTATTTAAGAAAACATTTTTTTTCCTTCGGAACTATGCGGAATACGAAATTTTTACAAGAGTAACAAAATGAATATAATAATCATTATGCACTCTACTTACATACATAGATAGCGCGAAAAACATAACCCTTCCTTTGTTGTCGCGCAGTCGGGTAAAATGCAACAAACACTTTGACCATTAAAGACAAAAAGTTGTGAAAGCAAACGAGTAAAATAATCACCTGTAGGCTGTCTTTATAAAGAAATGAATTGTTTTTACGGATTAGTAAATATTTAATACATAAAAGTCTTTTTTTCCGTATTTTAACTTTTGTAACAAGGCAAGTTTCAAAAGAAAAAATCAAATGTTTTACTTACATAAAATTATAAATAGCTCTTCTCGAAAATATAAAGACTAATAAATTGCTTTATGTAATGAAGAGTTTTTGTTTTACGTTTTAGTTCATTCTCTGAAAAAATTTTCGCGTAGTTTCTTATAAAAAGAAGAAAATATTTTTCTTTGTTGCATCTGACAAACTTCTTCGTAACTGAGATTGTATTTTTTTGTTTTCATATTTTTCTAATTCTATGTTATATAATTTTATTGTTTAAATATTTATTTCATACTCCTATTGCAAATACCTATTTGTTTTTTTTATTTACACAAAAAAATAAAATATTCAGCGGATGTCAGTTTTTTTGTTTGTTTTTAAAAAAAAAGGTCGATTTATATTATCCGGTCAGACACGGTGCGGGAACGTAGCGTTTCCGGCAAGACAAACATTTATACATGCATTTTAAATACGAGTATTGACAGATACGTGTCTGTACGGACGGGATCCGCTAAGTATAAATATTGGTATTTGAAATGCATGTAAAAATATGTGTCTTGCCGGAAACGCTACGTTCCCGCGTTTTGTCTGACCGGATACTATATATCGACCTTAAAGTATGCTCACGTTTATTGAATTATTTGCTTTATTATCCAAAATCAGAGATGAAAATATTTTCCAAACTTTGAGTAACTTTAACCCGTAGTAATTTATTGTATTTTTACCTTTAGTTGTATAGTAATTTAAAACGAACGCAAAATTAAAATTAAAAGTATAGGTAGATATAATGACATGTACTTACACAAAACTTTGGAAACTTTATTAAACAATGGAATTCACAAACTCACAAAAACTCATAAATGTTGCATAGTTAAAAGTGCGTGCTTCAGAGACGAAATTTCCGGGGAAATTGTTAGCATACCGTCTGCGTGCTTCTGCAGAATATCCGCCAGCTTCACCGTTTAATAAAACTATTTCTGTCTTTTCAATATTCGTATAAAATGCGCCATACTGTTTTATGAACATCACGGCAGAGCAATTGATAATAACTGATTATAAAATTATGCACTTTATCCAAAATTTATAGAGGTTACATAATCAATGAGAAAGGTTTGTTTTTAGTTAGCTCTTAATGAATGCATACTACAAAATTTAATTCGTCAGTGGCGGGTAAAATTTTTATAATAAAACTTTTTCACTATTTTCCACGAAAATGAACGTATCGATTTAGGATAGTGATTATTTAAGAATATTTGATTTGCGAATTTTTTTCCGTGATGAAGTGATAAGGTGTTAAACTTGCAATTGGGAGTTTCAAGAAGAAGTTAAATCTATGAATTAAGTTTTAAATACACCTAAATACCTAATACCAATTCATATTTCCAATTTATTATTTTATTTTTTAAATAAATTGAACATTCAATTGCTAGGGGAAGATGGGGGAGCACCGATTCCCTAAGGGAAAATGAAATTCGAAGTTGCTATATTTAAATAGAGCAATTTGATCCTTGAAAACAGTTTTAAGAATTGTTGGAAATGAGCACTTCCGTGGCACAAAGGATCAATAAAAAGCAATACAGTATTGCTTTTTATTGATCCTTTGTGCCACGGAAGTGCTCATTTCCAACAAATCTGGAAAATGAAATCTAATTACCTGAAAATAATATTTTCAACGAGAATTAATTGGAAAATTAGTTCACTATCCATGGTTAAAACTAGAAGGTCAGACGTAAATAACTTGCGAATGTCATCATATAAAGTTTTTGACGCAAAAATAATGGCGGGATTTACATGTGGTTTTGCACAGTAGTTCCCGGCATTGTCCAATAGAATGCAGCACCGGTCTGACATCGTTAACAATTACCCAATCTCAATATCGGCCTGATCGGGGCTCCCCGCTGATTGGTGCTACCCCTCTTTCTCCTACTTTTTAACTTCCCATTGGAAGTTATTGTAATGGGTCCGAAAATCGAAATCAAAATGTATAACAAATTTTTATGTTTCAAGGTCACTACACTATTTTTAGAAAGATGTCTGTGTGTGTGTATGTGTACGTACGTATGTGTCCATTTCATTCTAAGACGAAATATCGAGAATGAAAAATGATATCGACTACGTCAGGGAGCCAATCGACGCGTATTAACGTAAATATGATCTGAAAGAAATTTTTTCAAAATCGGTTCAGCCGTTCTTTTTTCTTAACCAAATAGACTCCAAAAAAGTAGATTTTACACAATATCTCGCGAATAAAAAATTATATCGACTTCGTAAGGGTGTCAATCGAGGCGTGTTAACGTCATTTTGATCCGACATAAATTTTATAAAAATCGGTTCAGCCGTTTTTTATTTTTTTAATTATTGTTAAAAATAAATAATAATTATGTTTTAATGATTACTTTTCTGTGTAATATCTAATTTAATTATTGTTATTAAACTGGGAAGTTCGTCGTGTGGACCTCAAGGGTCGCACATTAGTCCTATTAAACGACCCACCTCACGGCTTGTTAAATATTGTAATTTGTAACGTGTTGGGCATAAGTTGTGATCTCCTTGGAAAAAGAATTAGGTACTCACTAAAAAAAGAGAGATTTCTGTATTTATTTCTTATAAAGATTTGACTGTATATACTATGTGAAAATCAGAGCTCCTTTCTATAGAATGTTAATAGAATAGCTGTATTGTATCTTTTATAGAAATAGCGAATTGTTTAGAGCTCGCTAAAAGGTGGTGATTCTGAGAAAACTAGTCACGGGGAAGGACGAAAGATGCGGGGGTCGAAGCAAGGAATAGGGTGCAAAGGCATGAAATCTACGTTATCATCAGCGTAGTTCCTGCAGGAGTTTCTGTTCCCGTATATCCTGGAATATGTACGGTAACTAAATAAGATAACTATATATATAACTAGCCGGACTGGCTTCGCCTGGGTGAAAATCGGGACTAATCTAAAAAGACCGATTAATATTTTTTTATTCATTGTTCGATAGGCGACACTTTAAGACATAGTCTATATAATAACTGGCCGGCCCGACTTCGCCCGGGTGAAAATCGGGGGTAATCTCAGAAATTACCGAACCGATTTCAATTTTTTTTAACCGGCGTCAAAAAAAGGAAGGCTCTGTTTTTCCCTAGAAACATAAAACAACTTATAGATTGTATTATTATTTCCCGGGATGTCCCGCATTTCAGGCATAATTTTAAATGTCCCACCGGGACAGGGTCTGTCCCGTATTTCAGCCTTGTTAACTGATGCACGAAACAATTTAATGTAGCCCGAATTTGATAAAAAGTGAATTAATGACCATTTTCAACTATGATTATAACAGCATTGATTTTTTTAAATATTTAAAATCAAACAAAAACATGTTCTTCATTAAAATATAATAAAGAGCAATACATAAATCACAAAAAATAATTTTGTTTTTCATTTGTCCCGGGTAAAAAAATAAAATCCCGTTTTTTTGTCCAATTGAGCATTTGTCCCTTACAGGCTAAAAAAAATCTGGCAACACTAATTAAGACCCACTTTCTGGTAGGCAAATTATGTTAAAAAATTTGGCCGAAATCCCGGAATTGGGTTTTTGAATGATTTTTTTTACTTAAATGGAAACACCACATACAAGTTTTATAGCAAAACTGTTTTTATTTAATTTTTTTGCGTACTAATTAAAAAGTTATATTTAAATAAAAATTAATTTTTAAACTCAGTTCCGATGACGCGCCGAAAGAATCCGAACGCGCGTGACGTCATTATGTTATCTATGGTCTATCCATAGTTACCAAGTTAAAAATTCATTATTTTTGATAGTATGTATAATACACATACACAAATACCAACAAATGCACACAAATTATAACATAACGACGTCACAAACATTCCTGACGCGTTTTGAAGTCACGTGATATTTTTTAAATTTTTATACATTTTAATTAATTTTTAGTAATTTATCTATGGCTTTAAAAAACATTTTCTTTTCGTTTTTCAATATTATTTATGCTAAATTATTAGAAAAAATTAAACAAGCCGTGAGGTGGGTCGTTTATTAGGACTAAAGTGCGACCCTTGAGGTCCACATGACAAACTTCCCAGTTTGATAAATATTTAATAATAATAATTAAATTAGATATTACACAGAAAAGTAATCATTTTAATCATTAAAACATAATTATTATTTAATCTTAACAATAATTAAAAAAACAAAAACGGCTGAACCGATTTTTATAAAATTTATGTCGGATCAAAATGACTTTAACACGCCTCGATTGACACCCTTACGAAGTCGATATTATTTTTTATTCGCGAGATATTGTGTAAAATCTACTTTTTTGGAGTCTATTTGGTTAAGAAAAAAGAACGGCTGAACCGATTTTGAAAAAATTTATTTCATATCATATTTACGTTAATACGCGTCGATTGGCATCCTAATGTAGTCGATATCATTTTTCATTCTCGAGATTTCGTCTTAGAAAGAAATGAACATATACGTACGTACGTACGCACACATACACATACATCTTTCTAAAAATAGTGTAGTGACCTTGAAACATAAAAATTTGTTATATATTTTGATTTCGATTTTCGGACCCATTACAATAATTTCCAATGGGAAGTTAAAAATTAATATTTTTTTTTAAATTCAAATACCTAATTGCGAAATCTCGTGAGCCCTAGCTGCGTCATCGTACATGTGGCAATTCTGGTTCAATTGTGAGACTTGTGAATATTGAGGGGACGAGAAAGATAGTCTGCTGAGCTATAGAAAGCTATGTGGAGGTGCACGGATCGTCACGAAATCTACGCTGCGGCAATTATCTTTAATTAGAAGTCAAACACGACAACGTCTCAAGTCCTTTATTTAGCACGGCACGTAACCGTTTAGTATTCGCGTTATGCACGTCTCCTCGTTCTTCCATGTTCTCCTATGCAGATATGGGGAGAAATAAACACCTTAACTAAATAAAAACAACCCTTCATCCCTCATTTTCAGCATAGCACAGTCTGTTTATTAGGACAAAACAAATTCTCGAGCTTGGTATGTTTATTTCAATATAATTTGTTGATAAAGTAATTTCTAGGCGATGAACTATAATTTGTCTATATAGATAAACATTAAGGTAGTTGTCTTGTGACAATAACATCCAAAAGTTTCGTTCATAATACGTTGTAAAACAATAAATGAGTATAGTGTTAAATGTAAAAAAAATTTTTTAGAGATTGTACTTAAACTGTTGTTCACATAGTTACACATTATTCACTTAGTTTGTTCGCTTGGATTATATAAAAATGTCAATCTTTTCTCATAAATTGTTGAACTTTGCGTTATTATATCTCAACAATAAAAAGGTCAATAATTTTTGGATTTTCTTTTTTAAACTTAGAATAAAAACATCAATGAACAGTTAGTTTTTTGAAAATGTCTGACTGTTACTTTTTTTTAAATTAAAAAACTTGTCAAAAACACAACCTTTCCTATGCTCTCCGTGTTAATTATCCGAACTTTAATTAAGTTTATCTCGAGTTAGAGATGGTCAATCAACTTCAAATTTTAATGGTATTTGTATTATAGTATCCTTAATAAGTATACGAAAATTTAGAATTTTCTGACACTATGCCCATAGCACGACAACTACCTTAAACACATTGTTGTGCAGCTTGCAGATAAGTATATTCATAGAACAGGAACGCCGCTCTGCCATGGTTATATTTATATTAATACATACATATTTATTTAAACTAATTGGCATACACGCAGAGGCATAATATAGAACACGTCAATACTTAAAAAAAACATTAATCAATCGATTGTTGATAGAACATTTGTTATTTATCAACAATACATTATCTATTGTATTTTTTTATCAACAATAGATAGTAGATACTCATTTTTAAGTATTCCTTGTTGCACTGATTAATTTTCTGTATATGTTTTATCTTGGTTGCATAAATAAATGACTTTCTTAAGAATGAAATTAAAAAGAAATCTAACTAAATCATATTGTTCGAGAAGGGGGGGGGGTCTAGAACCCTTGGATCACCCCCGTATCTACGCTACTGAGGCTACCTACTCTAAACTTTTTATTATTCTACCTAAAATTTATAATCAAATTATACCTACATTTTTTTGGGTCTTTGGGTCTGTGTATCTTCTTTTGCTATTGAATTTTATTACCCATACCCACCACCAAATATCTTAACGACTTAATCCTTAAATGTCCCCTTAAAATATAACCTTTCTCAAATCTGTTTTCTTTTTGTAGTTCAAGGAATTTTCTAACAAAACAAAGTAACATTTTGAAAACTTATTAAAAAAAATAACAGGAAATTTTTTTAAAATGTTTATTATTTTTTATGAGTATAAAAAATAAAATCTTAGTAGATACCTACCTAACATAGATGAATAATACAATATTAAACTCTCACAGAATAATAGGTAATTGGCTACATTACGTTAACTATCAAAGTGATGTTCATTTTTTTATGTAGATTATAGACGCTCAACAGCTGAGGTCATCAGCGGACAATGCTGAGTAAAATGAACATATTATTTCTGCGCGTTATGTTTTTTTTTTAAATCAGATATCAGAAGTGAAATTATAGAAACGGAAATAAAAAATATTTTTACTTAATTTTCACTTGTATAAAAATGAACACACTGTATATAGTTAAGGTAGATACAGAAGCCATTACAATTCAAATTGGAAAGCATTATTATCGATCTAGACGTATTCCTAGATGGTGGAAGCAAAGGTGTTTTATACTATATTATTAATAAATATTTTTTCGAGACTTTTACAAAATTATGCGCGAATAAAATATTATACATTTGTATATTATCAGCAATTTTTCAAAGTTTTTCAGTAAAATTCCAATAGTTTAGTTGAGATTTGCGCAATACTTTTAAATAACATAATATGGTGGAAGAAAGGGTGTTAATGGATTTTTCAACATATACGAATAGTTTTCGGTCTTAATATCTATAATTACAAATATATATTTATAATTTTTGTTAGTACCCTAAATACATTTAAAAATTACAATTATCTATATTAATTTATAGAAATCTGCAAATAAATTAAAAACATATTACATTTTAGGTGTACATTTTCCTTTTATAAAATCTAGGGTAGCTTTGTATGGACTTGCTTAGAATGAAAACAGCGAAGACATTATAAAAAAATACGACGGCATGTTTATGTTTCTTTCAGTGAAAGAATTTAAAATAATTATTTTCTAGTTTCTACTTTTGAAAATTGTTTACTTAGCGTTTAGATGTAACGTGTCTTGCATTTTAAATGTAACTTTTTCTTACTTTTAACAACATTTAATATTTTTGAAATTTAAGACTAAATATAGAATTATGAGTCATTATTAAAATAAAAAAAAGGTTGGAAATTTTGGTTTACATTGGCAATCAATTTAAAAAAATGAAAAGTTTTTAAAGGGTGACGACGTTTTTTGTCACAAAACATAAATACAATAAATTGACGTAGGGGAAGTTGGGGCAGAACGGAACCACGGGGCAAACCTTAAGTGGGCCGTTCCACCCCGACTTCCTCTATGTTTTGCTATCAACGATTATCTTTTGACATTTTTCGCGAAACGTACGTTAAGTTATAGAAATTATTATTAATTGGTGGTAAACCAGATAAAAAAATGTATTCAACAAATTACAAACATGTTTTTTGAGCATACGCGATGTTTTTTTATAAATTTTAAACTGGTATCAGAGTACCTAGCCTTACTGTTTATTCTTGACTGTAATAATATTACTTTTTCCACCAATTAAAAAAATCAAATTTGACAATTATCGAAAGTAAAATGAGTACAAATAAACAAAATATAACCAATAAAAGCCTTTTTACTAGATACCAGTCACAAAATAAGCGACCACACAGTCGAGAACATTTTTCTCGAATTGAAATCGATGTGTTGGTATCGTTATTCTCTTTCGATTCAGCAGACTGATCTTCAGAAGTCTGAGTAAGTTGAACATTTTCAACTTGAATTTTAATTTCTTGTGCACGATCGAAATCCGCCAATTCAGGAGCCGAAGGCATAGCATGGGTTTCAAATTTTGATATAGTAAAGACTTCATTCAAAAATGACTTATCAGAAAGTTCTTTTGACTCGTCAGTTACAATGAGAGATGCGTTACCAATTTCATAAGTTGAAT
This sequence comes from Mongoloraphidia duomilia, assembly GCA_039654895.1. NCBI lineage: Eukaryota > Metazoa > Arthropoda > Insecta > Raphidioptera > Raphidiidae > Mongoloraphidia > Mongoloraphidia duomilia. The sequence continues at coordinate 47,685,846 of CM077520.1, read as the reverse complement.
CTGATATCTTTTTTAAAGCATCTTCCGTGATGACAAAAACAAAGTTCTTCGCATTTTTCGATGGAGGATTACTGAATCTTTTCGATAGTCTTCGAGGAATAGGATCTCCTGTTAGTGGGTCAACATTAACTGATCGTTGTCTTTTGACAGGAAATTCTTCATCTTCTGATGACTTTCGTTTTCTATCGAAACGATCCTGATCATCAATTAACTTGTTTTCAGTTTCTTGAGTTAAATTTTGTTGTGTAGTGGGCGGTAGTGGTGCCCTGCGTTTTTTAATACTTTTTCTAAGAGGAGTTCGCCGTTCAAGTAAAGGAACTGTAGACTCACCTTCATTTTTTTCCAGTTGGGCAGTTTTTACACTCTCCAAATTTTTTGTTTCGTTTTCAACAGAAACATCAGTTTTTGAATCATTTTCTGAGTTAGATTTGGATGATTCCGATGCTCGTCGATTATTACAAGCATTGTCAACGTTAAATTCTGAATTAGGTTGCTTTGAATTAATTACACTTTTGAATGATTCCTGTGAATATGATTCAGGCGATTCATCACCATTTTTTTCATTTTCAGTTACATAATTCAAATTAATAGACTTTTCTGAACTTTTCTTGTAATAATTTGTACTGTCATTTTCTATGCCCGCATTTTCTAATTTTTCAATAATATTCAAAACATTTTGTGATACCGGAAATTTTCGAACTGAGCCTTGTCTTGAAAAATTATTAACATCTGCATCCAAAGTTTCTGGCTCGGAATTCGTTTGGCTTTTTTTATCGGGCAAATCTCGTACATGAATTGAAAAATGCTTACCAAAAATTACGATTTCATTTTCACCGTTTTGTTGAATTTCGTTAGCTTTTGACATTTTTTCACTTTTAGAGTTAATATTTCAAAACTATGAAGCAGTTAAATTTCAAATTTAATGTGTTCACAAGAGCAAAATTAAAGATCGACTGATTGAAAACCGGTCCAGGCGAATGAAATATACATCAAAAATTTACCTGATCATATAAATTTACTATTTATCTTAGGTTTTATAACCTGCAAATTAATTTTAATATTATTACCTACGCAGTCACTTAATTTTATGACGGTCGTTTGCGGACTAAGGGGGTGGAGCGGTTTGCCCCGGGCCTCTGATCCTGGGGGCCTCTAAATCTCGAGAAGTCCTTCTTAATCAAATCCCAAACAAGGCCAAAATATGTTTAGTAAGTAAGAGGCAGTTTGGAGTTGGAGGCCCCGTACGTATACAAAATATAAACGTAGGTACGTTTATTATAAATATTTGAATTTTTTTGTCAGCCATTACATGTATATTATTCATTTTTTACGAAATTTACACTACAAATACATCAATGTCTAAGCAGAACGGGGGCCTCATTCAGTTCTACCGTTCCGGGCCTCCAACGGGCTTAGTCCGCCACTGGTCGTTTTACTGCTATTCGAAGTTTTGACACCAATGTTCCCAAATTTGCTAAAATATTTTTCATCGGTAATGAAATTAAGTTGTCAGCTGAAATCATTTATAATGTGTTGAATTTTAATGTCCATGTTATATATGACGATAATCAAATTATTGTGGGATACGGACGATGAA